>ML417189.1:0-49178 GCA_005239525.1 Nicotiana knightiana | reverse complement strand
CCAGATTTATATTTGCAACGCCCGTTTAGTCTTTACAGAAGACATAGTTGAGCGTGATCAGAAACACTTGCTCCCATATGGATGGAAATATCTTATGTTGGGTCATTTATCTTTCCAATTCATATGGAGTTTTCTTCAAGATAGGTCTTATGAGACATCTGTTGAGAATGTGGCAAGCTGTTGTTATACCCCATTTTAACACGGGTCAAACTAGAGTATAACATATTGGTAATTCTAAAGGTTTAATTGATTAAAGAGAGTCGCCACCTAATTAATTCTACGGTGAATTAGGACACCAATTTAGCTAAGTAATACTTAAAGTTACTCTGTTTTATGTGGCCTGCTTAACCTTTAAGACTATGAGTAAGGATTTTAATTAACCTTATAGGGAAGGTTATTAAAGCACCCTATATGATCCGTTAATAACGGTTAACCGACCAAACTTAGGTTAATTAATATTATGCTAAATTAATAATGTACATCGCTAACTATTTGTGGAACTTAGCTACTTACAACTTAGGGAAGATGTTTAAACCCATTAAGAAATGTGATGGCTTTTGAAGAAAAAAATATTTAATAGATTAGTTTTAGCATAATGAAACCAATAACTAACATCATTTCCAAAGAATGCATGGAGACATGTCTTCCTACTTGTTAAAAGAAAAGCAATTTTCATTTGGCCTTATAAGAAAACACTCGACTGAATCTAAGCATATGAATTATATAAAATCTCAACTTGATGATGTTAGAAAGGATGTAAACGGGATCTTTTGAAAAAAAAAAACTTCATTTCAATGATTTGTGAAATTGCCAACTTACTGTTTTTGAAATGTTAAATGTAGAGGAAAACAGTATGTGATAAATAGGTAATATGTTTGCTAGCCAAAAAAGAGATCCTAAATAATTAAATAGATTCAACCTTCAAGCCCATGTTAAGAGTGAGATGAACACAATTACAAATAAATCAAGAGACCTCAGGAAATTAAATAAAACAATCGTAAAGAAAGAGAAGATAAGAAAGACGCCATGGGCGCCCCCAAGCATTTCGCTTGTTTTCTTACTATCCGGGGAATCTATAGAAATATGGGATGTGATTGACTTCATGCTCAGATGGTGGCGTTGAGTCTCATTTTGAGATTCAATTACAAGAGTCTCGAAGTAAGACTCCATGTGCTCCAAGGTGTACATGTAAAGAACGAAAGGAGAAAGAAATTAGGAGAGAAAAGTCTCCTAACTTTAACGACATAAAGCTATAGAAAAGATGAAGTAGACAATCAACAATATTGTAAGTTCAAGCTAAACAAATAAGTACTATTTCTTTTCATGTCACGGTAGTAACTAGTGAATTTATATTAACTCATGCTACCCGAAACATGTTTTCAAGTAAAATGTGTGCTTATTCTAAACATAAGCATTCTTTTTTGAAATCATAAAGTTCATAGTAATATCCTAATAACATGCTTTTCTATGTGACAGTAGAATAAACTTCATATTAGTCATAGAAACACGTTTTAAACTTGCATACAACTTTCGGTCTAACTTAGTCTCTCAAATCAATGTTTCTAGTACAAAGCAATCCTAAATCATGGTATATCATACTGTGACCTCAATCATTTAAATCTATTTATGACAAGGCTAGACAAATCGAGGAAAGTTACTACTTCACTTTAAATTCAGTCGGGGTTACAGAAAAAGCAATCAAAGGCTCAACTTAGCGAAATCTAACATGGCTACCAAACATCTAACCAGTGAAGTCCTAAATGTATTCTACTAAATCAGTTTATAAGAAACGCCACTTAATCCCTATAGGCGTGATATCTAAACCTCCTTTTCTAGTAAAAGAATCTATGTATGAATGGTAGAAATTTACGTACTGAATTAGTTTTTTTTTTTAAAAATAAAATAAAATAAAAAATAAAAAATAAAAAAAAAATAATAGGAAAAAATATTACCAATTAAATTTGTTAAAGGTTGGTTTCAAGAGAAAATATAGGGAAAAAAGTCATAAAAAGTACTAGGCATGTTTTTTATTAAGGAATTAAACGCATTAGGTGCCTGATAATGGGTACATGATTTAAATGTGTATGTTATAAATATAATTATTTAGTTGCCATGTATGTAGAATAGCTAATGTCCCTATGTTTATGGAAATTTTCCTTAAATTTGCCTATTTATTTATTTATTTATTTTAGCTATTTAAGAGTGGGCTAATGAAAGAGAATGGGTGGAATTTCTATCTTCTTTGCATTTAAAAAAAAGAAGCTATTAATATGAAATAAGTAATTAAAATTTTATATGCTTTATATTAATAATTTGCTGGTGTTTGAATAATTACGAACTTATGTTGTAAATATCTATTTAGTAGATAACCATTAATTTAAATGGGCATGCAATCAATATATAAATATATTACAAATAGGAGCGGGAATAATGCGATGCAGTGACAAATACTTGTAAAGGAAAATACTATTGGTTGATTAACTTTGAATGAAATTATTTGAGAGATAAAATCGTAGTGGTAATAGTAGTAGTAGTAGTAGTTGTTGTTGTAATAATAGTAGTAATAATAATAATTAATAAGAATATTAATAATAATCAATAACAACAACAACGATAATAGTATTATTTAATGATGATAACAAATAGCAAAACTAACAAGACTAATTAGATTTATTTTGGGATAAAAATAGTAAAAATAAGTATTCTTACATTATTCACGATATTAGAAGCTCAACTAAATAATTTGGAAGAAAGGAGGGACAAAATTGGATGTCAACAGCTGTGCTTACTGCTTCTACCAAAAAGTGGTTTGGCAAAGAATATTCTAGTATCATAGTTCTCATCATATCTTGTAGAGTTCTATTTTTCCGCTCAACTACTCCATTCCGTTGGGGTGATCATGGAGCCGAGAAGTTGTGGGTATTGATGTGTGTCTAGAATTAATGGTTTAACACGTTATGTGCCTTACATTTTATGTGCGCTAATGATAAAAATAAACTTTGTATGTGCAGAATGGAGTCTATTTCATGTGTAGGTGAATTGGAGATGGAAGCCGAGCTAAATGGATGCATAAACATCGTAAATACGCTCAAGAGGCGAGTGCACCGGGCTATATCCAGGCGTTTGAGCCTTAAGGCCAGGCCTGGCCTGGCTTTATCCAAGCGTTTGAGCCTTTAGGCCAGGCCTGGCCTGGCGTTATCCAGGCATTTAAGCCTTAAGGCTTGGCCTGGTCTGGCTTTATCCAGGCGTTTGGGCCATAAAGTCGAGTCCCTGATCTGGTCCAATCCGAGTTTTGAAGATTTTAAGTGTTTCCCGGTTTGAGTAGAAGTCTCCTACATGTTTAGGGTTTGTCCCAAACATATAAATAGACCCAAAAATACAACTTTGAGGGAAGGAAGCCATTGAAGTGAAGAAAAACCTGCGGATTACTACTTAGTGAAGCAAACATTGATTTTATAGCTTTTATTTATTAGTTTGTAGTTCAATTATGCTAGTTATTTTAGAATTGATTCTTATGAATATGACTATCTAATTTTCTTAATCTAGGGTTTTGTGCAACCCGCTGGGGGATAAACTTATGGTGATATTAATATAGTTTGGTTGATTGTTCATCTCTATTTGTTCAACTACGTTCTTGTTGTAGTTAGTTGAATGGCCATCAATTAGCTGTGCTTATTTAGTATGTATCTACTTGAGAGAGAGTGCATATTTAGTTAATTGTTTGAGCAACACCACTCTCAAAGTATAGACATAAGTCATAACCGAGGGTTTAGAAGTTGGATTAGAAATAACGATACTTCGGGTGCAATCTAAAGTGAACTGTAATGCAATCTAGCTAGCGTAACTTGAGAGAGTGCGTCTAGTAAATTATCATAATTACGTGAGAGAGATTTATGGTAGATAGAGTGTTCATGATTGATATAGATCATTAATCAAGTTATATGAAATATCCGAGAAGTAAGTTCACCAACGGGGGAAACCATAGCCTTAGACCTTTATCATAATTATTTACAACACATTGTTAGTAATCGTTAGTTATTATTATTGTCAGTAGAACTAGTAAAACATCACCAATTTATATTCAAAAAGTCTTGAGAAAATTAATTAAGTAAAAGTTTCGTATTCTGACGGCTTGATTGAAACGTAAATTTCCTGTGGGATCGACTCTGGGCATAATACCCCGGATTATATTTGCAACGCCCGCTTAGTCTTTTATTATACATAGTTGAGCGTGATCAAATTTTTGCGCCGTTGCCGAGGAGTTAATGGTATTATCAATTGAAGTTGAAAGAAATACAAAATTCTGAAATATAGTCAATTTTCTTCAAAATTTTCATTCATACATTGAAAGTAACATTTTCTAACTTGGTTGTACAGGTGCATGCCTAGAAACTCATCGAGAACTGGTGAAGTAATTGAAGCCTTATCAGACCCTGAGAAAGTTTTCAAGGCCCTAAACCGGGCCAACCAGAAAAGCAAACAACAACCATCAATTGAACAACTTGAACCCGACATGGAAGATCCAAATAACAGGAACAAAAATGGCGATGCAGTGGTACACCCAGTCACTAAAATAGGGGCAGAGGCTCCTTTATTTGACTGGGCACAACCCACGGCAGAGAATTTGGTCACTGCGATACAAGTCCCTCAGATACAGGCCGAGTCCTTCCAGATTACAAATAATATGCTGCACTTGTTGCAGAACAAGGGACTATTTTCAGGGTCATACATCGAAGACCCCAACAACATTTGAAGAACTTCCTATCAATTTTCAAAACACAGAGGCAGCCAAACATCACTCAGGAGGCAATAAAACTATTGTTGTTTCCATTCTCAGTGACTGGAGCTTCCCAGACTTGGCTAAACTCACTCTCATCAATTCCATTACCACATGGAAGGAGTTAGTTAAGAAGTTCGTGAACAAGTTTCATCCACCCAACAATACTGCACAACAAATTGATGAAACCTTGAGCTTCAGACAGAAACCAGTTGAAACATTACAGGAGACATGGGAACGATTTAAGGGAATGCTGGTTATCTGTCCACATCATGGTATTGCAGAGCAGATGTTGGGCTAGTGTTTTTATATGGGTCTGGCTGATACTGTTAAGGCAAATATTGATGCTTCAGCTGGTGGAACATTCTTGAGCAAAACGTGGAGAGAAAGTCAAATCTTACTTGATAAAGTGGCATAGAATTCAGGATGGACAACAAGGAATGCACCCATTATTCTGTAGCTCACTCAGTGCCATTCGATCCATCCAATACTATTGCAGATAACATGGCCACCTTGATAACACAAATGAGCATATTAACTAAGAAAGTGGAGGAATCAGGGCAAAAGCAACAGGTACACATCATGGATACAACCAATGGAGGCTTATGCACATCTTATATTAGTCAACTATTTGGTAAGCAGTGGAATGCAGAATGTGATCACCCTCCTTATCCAGAAAATATGAATTATGTGTCGAACTATGGAAGCCAGAGACAAGGGGGGAAGAATTGGGGTCAACAAGTTCAACCGTATAGACCACCTCACCAACAGCAGAGTAGTGGAAATATGGGTGTCATGAGACCACAAGGTAATGCAGCACCATATCATAGGCCACAAGGTTATAACCATTAGAATCAACAACAAGCATACTACCCTCCTCAGCATCAACAGGAGGGAAGGCAAGAAGAAGGGTTCTCTAGGTTAGAAGCTATGATTCAGCAGGTTATTGGGCAAAATGCCAAAATCAGTGAGAGAGTAGATGTACATGATGCAGCTATTAAAAGTATTGAAGTACAGTTGGGCCAGGTATTTATGGCAGTGAACAATCGTCCTCGTGGGACTTTACCTGCAGATACTCAGGTAAATCCTACGGACCAGGGCCCAAGGTAGCTGATGGCCGTGAATCTCCGCAATAGCAGTGATCTAGACTTGGAACTGGAGAGAGCTCGTGAAAGCAGGCAGGCCGAGACACTGGTACCCGTGCCGATTGAACTTGATGATTCAACAAACTTGACCAAGGTAACAGTGCAACCTACTGAAGAAGAACCCAGTGCACAGAGTGAGACTGAAAAAGAAGTGGATATAGCCTAGGAGCCGGTAGTTGAGGTGGTGGCTAATAAAGAAAAGTCCCAAATTACTGGAAAAAAGAGCTCCATTCCCTCATAGGCTGGCCAAATACCAAAAGGATGAACAGTACAAAATGTTCTTGGACATGTTAAAGAAAATACAGGTAAATATCACATTGATTGATGTGTTGAAAGAAATGCCTGGTTACGCTAAAATGATGAAGGACTTGATGTCCAGAAAAGTTGACTTCCTTGATCTAGCTACTGTCACCCTTACTCAGACTTGTAGTGCGGTGGTGACGCGTCCTATTGCTGAAAAGTTGTCTGACCCAGGAAGTTTTACAATTACTTGTACCATTGGCAACTTAGCTTTCGCCAAAGCTCTATGTGACTTGAGAGCCGTCATTAATCTGATGCCGCTGGCCATATATAAAAGACTGGAGATTGGTAGAGCCAGGCCCACCTCCATGCTGCTGCAACTTGCTGATAGGTCGGTGAAGAGACCATCGGGTATTCTGGACGATGTATTGGTACAAGTGGGGAAGTTTGTGTTCCCTGCTGATTTTGTGATACTAGATTGTAAAGTGGATGAGGAAATTCCCATAATCTTGGGAAGGCCATTCTTGGCCACAGGCAGAGCCCTTATCGATTGTGAGACTGGTGAACTGAAGATAAGGCTCAATGATGACGAAATCACGTTCAACGTGAAGAAGTCTATGAGGCGACCAAGTGAGTTCGTCAACTGCTCTCTTATTGACGCTGTGAACATGAGCCCGAAAAAAGATGATGCATCCCTGACTGTTGGAGACCCTTTTACTAAATGTTTAATGGATCTAGATGATATGAACGGTGAAGAATTGGCAGATTGGGTGTTAGCACTTGATGAAAAAGGGGTATGGCCAAAGGTTCTCGAGTTTGAGTCACTAAACGTAGAGGAAAGAGAGAGCCCACCGGCCAGGTCATCTGTTGAAGAACCATCCAGGTTGGAACTGAAATCAGAGGATGTCGATGTGGTAGAAAAGATAGTAGAGTTAACCAAGGACATTGATGATACATATTTTGTTGAATCTAGTGTCATTAGTGTTGAGGATGTTGGTACACACTCCAACCATTTTTTCACATTGTGTTTGGATGATGATATGAAATAGAGTCACCTGAACTACTTGAGGAGCCAAGGAATAAAGAACAAGATGCCTACATTCTGAAATTATTCTTGCTAGAAAGTCGGGAATACACATCTCATTGAAAGGCCAAGAAGCGCAGATTACTACATTGTTTTTTTGGGACAGGCAGATTAGTTCCACCACCCCAGGAGCATGATCATAGGGCAGAATCAAAACTTGGGGTCCAATTCATAAGTTCCAAGTGGAGGCATAAAGTGATTCAAGTGGATGCTCGAAGGAGCAGGGGAAGCAAAACTAATGGAAAGGATGTCGACGCTACTTGAGCACGGAGTTTCTTGCACCTTACTTTTATTTCTTGTTTTGTCTATATGTGATGCACTGAGGACACTGCATGATTTAAGTGTGGGGTGTTGTACATATTTGTTGTGATTTTGTTGTGTTTAGTGTGCTTTCTTGTTACTAGTTTTAGCTTTTCTTGTTAGTAAGTTTTCTTTTAGGTAGAACAAAACAGGAAAAAAAACAAATTAGAAATATGTGGACTCTTCCCGACGATGGATCTCTTAGACAGTTCTCTTGAGGGAAGTAAGTCAAAAGAAAATACAAAAAAGATTTTTGTTTTAGGTAGTGTAGTAATTCACCTTGGTTTTTCTTTGGACCACAGTTCTTTTCCAAGGGTTTTTAATTGAACCGGGTGTAGGTAGTTTTTAATTTTTAGGAGTAGTAACCACATGGTTGAGGGCTTAATCGTAGCAATATCTTGGAACGTCGTGATGCCTTGAGAATAGTCAGTACTTTGGTTGTGACGCTTAGGATCAATTTTTTGACTCCAGGATAAACACCTTAAATCGTGGATTCTTAAATTTGCTTAACTGCGTTGAGTGGAGTGTCGTGATAGATCCAATCCTGGGTGAGTTATGTGCCATGTGTGTGTGAGATTTGTATGTTATTATGTGCATTGCATTTGATGTCTAGAACTTGCCCCGTGTGTGTGCAAAGCGAAATAGTAGTTTTGTTCAGTCTTGGAAGTGATATAGGCATTTCTTTGTTGAGACAGATATTTATATTTTACCCACCTAATTATTATGTATCGTATTAACCCCGTTGAGCCTATAATCCTGTTTTTTAGCAACCACATTACAAGCCCTACCCCCTTATTTGAATCGATCTATATTTGAACCTTGTCACCTCTCATAAGCACTGGAAATGTGATGAAATATGGAAAAATTAAAATGTGGGGTGGTAGGTTGGTTTTTTGAGGGGAATAATTGAAATAAGGAGAAAGGTGCACTGTTTTGAAAAGTAAGAGTCACTTGAGAAAACAAAAAGAGAAAAAGAAGAAAAAAAAAATAGAAAATAAATAGTTGTATTATTGTGAAAGAAAAGTATATATGTGGTGACTCTTAACGTAATTGTGCTTAAATAAGTATGGGGTAATAACGTTGATGTGAAGGTGTAATTTGTTTAATAAAAGTTTGAGGTTGAAAGCTAAAGTATATGTATTAAAGTGCTTGGGGAGATGTAGTCACTCTTATATCTAAATGTATCCTACCCGTCCCGCAGCCTACATTACAACCNGAATTCTTTCTATCTTAAGTTCCTATGTTCTTAAATTTTATTGTGTGTGGAACTAACTCTTTGATTTGGTGAGGGCACATAATTCACGAAGAAAATGTAATGTTGTTGACCTCTAAGTTAGAGTAGTGAGTGGATTGTAAATAAAGCATGGTATATGTGAGTCGACTATTGAGGCGAGGATGTCACACCTTTGTGCTTGAACTGTTTTAAATATTCTGGGTATAACGTCTTAAGGGATTTTCTTAATAAGTTGTGTACATGAATGTAGTTTGATTTCTCGAGGACGAGCAAAAGTTTAAGCGTGGGGGGTTGATGTGTGGCTAGAATTCATGGTTTAACACGTTATGTGCCTTCTATTTTATGTGTGTTAATGATAAAAATACACTTTGTATGTGCATAATGGAGTCTATTTCATGTGTAGGTGAATTGGAGATGGAAGCCGAGCTAAATGGATGCATAAACATCAAAAATACGCTCAAGAGGCGAAGAGGAGTGCACTGGGCTATATCCAGGCGTTTGAGCCTTAAGGCCAGGCCTGGCCTGACTTTATCCAGGCGTTTGAGCCTTAAGGCCAGGCCTGGCCTGGCGTTATCCAGGTGTTTGAGCCTTAAGACCAGGCCTGGCCTTGCTTTATTGGCGTTTGGGCCATAAAGCCAGGTCCCTGGTCTGGTCCAATCCGAGTTTTGAAGATTTTAAGTGTTTCCCAGTTTGAATAGAAGTCTCCTACACGTTTAGGGTTTGTCCCAAACATATAAATAGACCTAAAAACACAACTTTGAGGGAAGGAAGCCATTGAAGTGAAGAAAAACCTGTGGATTACTACTTATTGAAGCAAACATTGATTTTTATAGCTTTTATTTATTAGTTTGCAGTTNTTTGATTGGTTGATTAAACTCTATTTGTTCAACTACGTTCTTGTTGTAGTTGATTGAAGGGCCCTCAATTAGCTGTGCCTATTTAGTATGTATCTACTTGAGAGAGAGTGCATATTTAGGTAATTGTTTGAACAACAACACTCTCAGAGTATAGACGAAAGTCATAACCGAGGGTTTAGAGGTTGGATTAGAGATAACGATACTTCGGGTGCAATCTAAGTGAACTGTAATGCAATCTAGCTAGCGTAACTTGAGAGAGTGCGTCTAGTAAATTATCATAATTACTTGAGAGAGATTTATGGTAGATAGAGTGTTCATGATTGATAGAGATAATTAATCAAGTTATATGAAATATCCGAGAAGTAAGTTCACCAACAGGGGAAACCATAGCCTTAGACCTTTATCATAATTGTTTACAACACATTGTTAGTAATCGTTAGTTATTATTATTGTCGGTAGAACTAGTAAAACATCACCAATTTATATTCAAAAAGTCTTGAGAAAATTGATTAAGTAAAAGTTTCGTATTCTGACGGCTTAATTGATACGTAAATTCCCTGTGGGATCGACTTATAATACCCCGGATTATATTTGCAACGCCCGCTTAGTCTTTTATTAGACATAGTTGAGCGTGATCAGGTATTTACTTGATCATTGTAGAAGTCTTCGAATGCCCTGTTTTCGAATTCCCCTCATGATCGCTTTGAATGGTTATAATAAGATACAACTTTTCTCTTTCAACTCTTTTACAGAAGATCTCAAAATATTTCAAAGCCTCATCTTTCTGGATAGAAAAATCACCCATGTAAAGCGTGAGTAGTCATCAACAATAACTAAAGCATATCATTTTCCACATATGCTAGAAGTTCTAGTGGGTCTAGAAAAATCCATATGAAGCAATTGTAAAGGCTTTGATGTAGACACAATGTCTTTGATTTTGAAAGTGTTCTTGGTTTGTTTACCAATCTGACATGCATCATATACATGATTTCTAGAAAAATTGAGTTTAGGGAGACCAGTAACTAAATCATTCTTGGATAGTTTATCTATAAGATGCATGCTTGCATGATCAAGTTTCTTATGCCATAACCATGGATCATCAGATATGGATGTTAAGCAAATTTAACCATCTATATTTTCAAAATCATAAAGAATATAAACGTTTCCATACCTTTTTCTTGGGAGGATTATTTTACATGTCTCATATTCAATAGCACAACCTATTTTCTTTAAATTTACTTCATACCATGATTCACACAGCTGGATTATACTCAGAAGATTGTAGTTAAGTCCATTTACAAGGTAAACTTTAGTAATAGCACAGTTGTTATTGAGTGGAACTGTGCCGGTTCCGATTATCTTCCCTTTTGAGTCATCACCAAATTTAACACTTCTTCCATTTATCTTTGTAACTTCTTTGAACAGGTTTTTGTCACCTGTCATGTGACTGGAACAAGCACTATCTAGGTACCATTTTCCTTTGCGGCTCTTCCTGTGGTGTTCCTACAAAACATAATTATCACTTTCTTTTAGGTACCCAATCTTTCTTGGGTCCTTGTTAGTTAGTATTACTAAGATCAGAGTTATTTTGGGTATCCAAATCCACCCTGAAACATTAGATTTATGAATTCCACAAAAGGAATACTTATGTCCACTTTTATTACAATAGTGACACACAAAGGCTGATCCATTCTTGGATCTTCCACTTGTGTTAGTACTAGTGCACTCTGTTCCAGTTGGTCCTTTTCTAGTTGACTTGTAAGTTGCATGGTTTGACTTAACAGAACAATGACTGGTGGATTTGCACATGTCATTGAGTTGAATATGCAATTCCTGAAATTCTTCTTGAAGTACCTCCTTTTCAATTTCACCGACTTCAAGCTTTAGTCTCCAGTCTTTCTTTTCCTGTTGAGTATCTTTAGTTCATTCATCAACTTTTGAGACTCTTTTAAAGTAAGGTCAAGAATATCCTGCAATGCATTACATCTTTCACAATTACAAGATCTCACCTCACTTGTTTCACCTCGTTCCATGAAACAATTTTCATTATCATATTTGCATTCATCGTCTGATGCATCTTCATCTGTCCAGCAGCCTGGGTGTTTGTTCATGTCGTTTTCGAGGAGTGTCATAAAGCATAGATTTTCTATCTCTTCAGGTTCTGAACTGTCCTCATCACTCCAGCTTCAAATGATTTGTTCTTGTCGAATCTTCTGGAAACCTTTCTTTTAAGATCTGGGCATGCAGCTTGAACATGCCCATATCTTCCGCATTCATAGCATTTTCCATCACTCTTGTCTTGTTCATTATATTGCCTGGTTCTCCTGGGCGGTATCCTACATCTTCTTGTGTTTTTGTATATCCTCATTAGACTATTCATGTTCCTTGATACCATGACAATCTCTTCTTCAAGGGCTTCAGGGTCATCATTAATATCATTGTCTGTCCTTTCAGTTGTACCCTTGAAAGCGATTGTTTTCTTCTTTTCTTCCTGGCTTGTTTTCTTGAGGTGAGTTTTCTCGAATGCTATAATATCTCCTCGAAGCTCATCATAAGGGAGTTTATTTAGATCTTGTAATTTAAGTGCAACTACTTTTGTCTGCCAAGTGGTAGGTAGACTTCTCAGAATTTTTCGAACTTGATCACCACTTGAGTATGATTTACCAAAAGCTTTTAGATCGCTAATGATTTTTTTGAACCTCGCAAACATTTCTTCAATGGACTCTCCTTCTTTAATTTGGAAAAGTTTGTAGTCATGAAGTAACATGTTGATGTGATTCTCTTTCACTTTGGTGGTTCCTTCATAAGTAACTTCCAGTTTATCCCACATTTCTTTGGTTGTATCACAACTAGAGATTTTTTCATATTCCTCTCCACTTATAGCATTATAGAGTAAGTTTCTTTCTTTAGAATTGACTTGAATAACTTCCATTTGTTCATCTGTGTATTCATCTATATCTTTTGGATCAACAGGTGGTTGAGCACCTATTGGTAGTGGATAGTTTCCCTTTTTGATAACTCGCCAAACTTTGACATAATATGACTTTCCATATATTTCCATACGCACTTTCCAGTGAGAAAAGTGTTTTCCATTGAAATACGTGGGCCTAACTTGCGATGTTCCTTCTTGAAAGAGTGCTCCAACAATAACTTGATTTGTCATGACTTTTCCCACAAGTTGTTAAGCAAAGAAGTGTGGGAGTATCTCTGATACCAATTGAAAGTACAAGAGGGGGGGGGGGGGGGGGGGTGAATTTCTTATTTTAAAAACTTCTATAAGTAGTTTACTAGTTTACCAATTAGTCGACTTGAAATGAGAGTGGGATAATAGTAAATGCAGAAATAAAATGCAGCATATAAAGACACCAAAATTTTAATACTGGTTTAGATTCAATGTGAATCCTAATCCAGTCCCCTTAGGTTGCAAGGGTGTTCTCTTTCAGTGATCGATGTTTCTTGAGTATAGAATGAATGGTGTAGCTTTACACCAACAACTTAGTCTCTATGTCTCTTTTCTTTTCTTGATACAATGCCTCACTAGTATTTATTTCTCTTCCTTCTCTCACTAATTACACAGAAGATCTAAAAGAACTACAATGCTTGCTTGGAGTAGAACAAAAATAAGGTAGATGGTTCGATCAAAGTATGTCTTTTTCACATCCGGAACATCTATATATATACTTACCATGAGGCCTTCGAGAATCTTGAGAGATTTCAAACCCAAGAGAGTCGATCCTTGAAAGGAATCATAGATTGATTCTTTCTAAGAATAAGGTTATTTCCTGTTACTCTTCCTTGATTTATGGTCTTGACGAGTTTCCATCGGCTAGGCATATCTCTGTGGTACTTGATTCATATCCTCTTGATCCCTTGATTGATTTTCAGTGATTGTGTTTCCCTTTGATTTGGGACCTTCCAATAATAGCTTTCGTCAATCTCTGATTGATTATCCCCACTGGATCTCTGCTGTTTCTTCCTTTTTCATCGCGGATTCTTTTCCTTGTTAGCTTTCGTCAATCTCTGATTGACTGTTCTTGCCGGATCTCCGCTATTTCTTCCTTTTGCATTGCTGATCATTGATTCTTTCCCTTGATCTATTCTTGACTGGTATTTCTTCTTGTATACCCTTAGTATATTCCTTGTGGCCCTACACCAAATGTTATATATTATTTTTCATCGTTGAAACTTATAATTAACAATATGGAGGCCGATTTACGAGGCAAATGTGTGTTGGAGATTTTCTCGGATTGAGGTAAGGAACATTTCTCAATTTCGTTCTGAGGGTATGAAACCCCAAATCATGTGATATGTGATTGGTTTTGAGGTGACACACATGCTAGGTGATGGGCGTGCACTGAAGGAATTGTGATTGGTCAATTCCATGGAACTGTGTAGTTGAATAATCTGTTCTTATCTGTACTTTTTCCACGTATTAGAGAAATCAAACTACAAATCATGTTAGTAATCATGTTTAAACCATGCCTTGACATTGTAGGGATCGATAAAGGTCGTGTACATGTTGAATTATCTGCTAAATTGTTGTTTTGTATCCAGTCACAATTTTTGTTTCATATTACATCTCAGTCTCTATTGTTCATTATTTATGCATTATATCATTTCCGTTTGGGCTTTTTATCAGGGTTTTCGAGAGCACGAGAGACTGAAGAGGTTGATGACTAAGTGTGGCCGAGGGCTTGATTATAAGGATATTTATGTGGTTGGGCTTCACGCCGCAACATGTTTCATTGTTATATGCCATGATTTGTTTGATATTGCGCTTAGGCTGAAGGGGCCCCTCCGGAGTTTGTACGCACCCCCAGTGAGCGCAGATACCTACTAAGTGCGAGTGCCAAGTGCCGAGTGCTTAGTGATTGATAGGAATGAGTGGATGTGAGGAAAGACTTATTGTGAGGTTGGAGTGAATGGGGAGACTGAGTGACTGTTGCTCTGAGAGGATACATTGATTTCATTACTGTTGAATTTTAGTTGTCATATATCACTGTTTTGAAATTTCTGATAGATATTATCTTCTATCTCCGTTGAACTTGACATGAATTTATTGTTTTGTCCTTAATTGTCGAATTTGAAAGCATGCATACCTTGTTATATGAAATTACTGTAATTGAACCTTAACTGTGAATTCATTTCGCGTTGATTCATTTTGCAGTTCATCTTCTGGAGATTCAGAGGTAGTTGCCAGCGTTTTGCAGACCTTGTTTCTCCTTCCCTATCTTTTCCGCTTATTGTATTAGTTTCAGGATGTGTTAGACAATATTTTCCAAACTTATGATATTAGATGCTCATGTACTCAATGACTCCCTGATATTTGGAATTTTCGCGTTGTGTTTTGGATTTTCTATCCGTTTATGTGAAGTTTTATTGTTTAAACTGTTTTAAATCTGTTTTTCTTTTAAGTGTTGGAGTTATTTCATAAATTTAGGCTTGCCTAGTACTAAGATAGGTGCCATCACGACATGCTAGTTTTTTGGGATCGTGACAAGTTAGTATCATAGCATAGGTTACATAGGTCTCACGATTCATGCGCAGGTTTAGTAGAGTCTTGCGGATTATTACGGAGATGTCCTTACTTTATTTTGAGAGGCTTCCGAACCCTTAGGAAACTTCACATTCTTGTATTCTTGTCCTGCGGATTTGTTGATTCCGGTAACTTATTTATGTATTTTATTCTCTCACAGATAGTGAGGACACGTGCAACCAGATAGGAGGGACGGCAGGGGAATAGGTGCAACTAGTATAGCAGCTAGGGCAGCACCAGCAGATCTTCAAGATGCTCCAGCTCAGGAGGAGGTTCTAGATGTGACCGAGCCAGTAGGGCCAGCACAGGCACTCGTTGTGCCCATCTTGATTCCAAGCCTTCCTGCGGCTTTGGCCAAGATATTTACTGTTTTCACGGGCCTCGCTCAGGTTTTTTCGTCTCTGGCTGCATCAGCCACTTCTCAGGTCGGAGGAGATACTGCTACCCCCGTCGCCCCGTACTCCAGAGCAGGTAATGTAGGGAGTTCAGACATCGGGGGTACTACCAGCCAAGCCGGTTGCAATAGCTCAGGCCCTAGTGGTCCCCGTTATGACTGATGATGAGCAGAGGAGACTTGAGAGATTTGGGAGGCTTCAACCTCCATCATTTAGTGGTGCTGAGTCAGAGGATGCCCAGGGCTTCTTGGGGAAGTGCTAGTGGACTCTTCGCACGACTGGTATTCTAGAACCAGTGGGGTCTCGTTCACTAATTTTTAGATTTCTTGGGCTGCCTTCAGATGGTGGGAGGTTTATGATAAGCGCAGGCCAGTCGGTGAAGCATCACTTACATGGCAAGAGTTCTCTGTTCTCTTCTTGGAGAAGTTCGTGCCGAAATTGCATGGAGGAGCTGCATAGACAATTTGAGTAGCTTCGTCAGGATGGCATGTCTATGATGCAATACAATATGAGGTTTTCTGAGTTGGCTCGTCACGCGGTTTGGTTGGTTCCCACTGATAGGGAGAGTATTGGGAAGTTCACTGATGGCCTAACATATCAGTTGTGGTTGCTTATGACTCGGGAGAGGGTGTCTGGTGCTACTTTTGACGAGGTGCTTGACATTTATCGGCAGATAAAGATGGTACGTAGTTAGGAGCGATGTGATAGGGAGGCCAAAAGGCCTCGTGGATCAGGTGTTTACAAAGGCGTTCCTTCTATAGGTTAGCTCCACCACGGCAAGGTTCGTCCTTATAGGCATGCTCATACGGCTCGTCCAGTTCACCGTGGTGCATCATCCGGCCATGGTTCATACAATTCTAATCAGGGTCATTCCTCTCTTAGTGCCCTTCTAGCTCAGAGTTCGTCCCATGCTCCATCGATGTAGGGTTCGTCTATGCCGAGTTCTTTTAGTAGTTATCCCGTGCTCGGGGCTCCCTTCAGTCCCCACCACTAGCACCGAGGAGTATCTTTGAGTGTGGGAGTTTGGGCACATGTGGAGATAGTGTCCTCATCTCATGGGAGGTCCAGTGCAGTAAATGAGTGAGGTTGCGACTTCAGCACCAGTTACTTCACCACCCTCCCTACCAACTCGGGGTGAGGCTCATTCAGTTAGGGGTCGCCCAAGAGGGGGAGGCCAGGCCCGATTCTATGTTATTCCTGCCATACCAGATGTCGTTACTTCAGATGCAGCGATCTAAGTATTGTCTTAGTATGACACAGGGATTTCTCTGTATTATTTGACCTGGTTCCACTTATTCGTACGTCTCATTGTATTTTGCTCATTATTTGGATATGTCCTGTGAGTCCTTAGTTTCATCTGTTCATGTATCTACACTAGTGAGCGATACAATTGTTGTGGACCGTGTATATTAGTCGTGTGTAGTGACTATTGGGGGATTGGAGACTAGAGTTGATCTCTTGTTGCTTAGTATGGTGGACTTCGACGTGATCTTTGGTATGGATTATTTGTCTCCATGTCATGATGTTCTGTATTGTCATGCTAAGACCGTGACGTTGGCGATGCCAGGGTTGCCAGGTATTGAGTGGAGAGGTTATCTAGACTACATTCCTAGCAGAGTGATTTCATATTTCAAGGTCTAACAGATGGTTGGGAAGGGTTGCTTATCTTATTTGGCCTTTGTGAGGAATGTTGGTGCTGATACCCCTACTATTGATTTTGTTCTGGTGGTGCGAGATATTCTGGATGTGTTTCTTGCACACTTGTCGGGTATGCTACCCGACAGGGATATTGAATTTTGAATTAACTTGGTACAGGGCACTCAACCCATATCTATTCCTCCATATTGTATGACACCAGCTGAGTTGAAGGAATTGGAAAAGCAACTTCAGGAACTTCATGATAAGGGGTTTATTAGGCCTAGTGTGTCACCTTGGGGTGCAGCGATCCTGTTTGTGAAGATGAAGGATGGTATTAATGAGGATGTGCATTGATTATAGGCAGTTGAACAAAGTCGAAATCAAGAACAAATATCCTTTGTCGCGCATTGATGATTTTCTTAACCGTCTTCAGGGTTTAAGGGTGTTCTCTAAGATTGACTTGAGGTGTGGGTATCACTATTTGAAGATTCGGGACTCGGATATTCTAAAGATGACATTCAGGATCTGTTATGGTCATTATGAGTTCCTTGTGATGTCTTTTGGGCTTACCAATGCCCAACAACATTCATGCATCTGATGAATAGTGTATTTCAGCCTTATCTTGACTCATTTGTCATTGTGTTCATTCATGATATCTTGGTGTTCTTGTCACAAATCTCCCTCCGTAATACGTCGTGATGACACCTAGTCTCTATGACTAGGCAAGCCTAGCAATTGCGGAATAATTGAAATAAAAGAACAATTTAACAACTAAACTCCAATAGATAACTATATAACAGAAAATGCCGCTCGACATGTACAAGTAGAACCAACAAAACTGAATGTACACAATTCTCAAAACCTGGTAGTCACAAGTCACAAGCTCTAAGGAATAGTTAAGTGTCTATATAGATCTGTATCTAGAAAAAATAAAGAAGAAATAAAATAGAGGGGATAGAGGGGGATAGAGGGGGACTCCGAGGTCTGCAGACGCTGACAAATATACCTTGAAGTCTCTGAAATATCAGCAAATACGCTCAACTAATAGCGGGGCTGGTAGGTGGTACCCGGATCTACACAAAAAAAATATGCAGAAGAGTAGAATGGGTTCACCACAACAATACCCAGTAAGTGCCAAGCCTAACCTCGGTAGAGTAGTGACGAGTTCAAGTCAGGGCCCTACTGGTATATCATAAGTAAGACAAGGATATAATAATACGAAAAGACTAAGAATCTAACAAGGAGAAGTTTTACATTAAGTAACAACACAACAAATAGAGATGAACAATAGGGGAACTCTCGAGATACCATCTCATAGTCCCAAAAGTAAATATGTAGGAGGATCTCTCGAGATACTACCTCATTGTCCCAAAAGTAAATGTGCAGGGGGATATCCCGAGGTACCGCCTCATAGTCCCAAAAGTAAACACGCAGCTCGAAACCGATGGAAACAATAATTAACATCAAGAACTCTATAGTTTAAGACTAATACAATTCAAATAAAATAGGAAATTCGACTAAGCATGCTGCACGGATTTCAAATAAGTATTTAAGACACGTAGACATGTGATATTTGGCTAAACAGGATAACTACACATGCTGGTATAACTCAATTAAGATGTAACAAGTTACTACTCAGCAAAAATCCGATTTTTAAAACAGTTAGCCTGCGTACGCACTCATCATCTCACGTACATGGCGCTCACATATCACAAAAATAACACAATAGCACCACATCCTAAGGGGATTTTCCCCACACAAGGTTAAGCAAGCCAATTACCTTGAGCCAAGCTCAATCAATCAACAAGAACGCCTTTTCCTCGATTTTCCGACTCCGGATGACCCAAATTTAGCCAAAAACAATTGCATACTATAAATACAACTATAATAAAAAATCTAATTAGTGAAATCAAGACTTTAACAAGAATTTCAAAAATTTCCCCAAAAGGTCGACTCGGGCCCACATCTTGGAATCACGTAAAAGTCACTAAATATGAACACCCATTCAACCACGAGTTGACGCATAACAAAATTACTCAAATTCGATACCAAAATCTCAATTAAAACCTAAAAGTTTGGTTGAAGAACTTCTTCCATTTTTTTCAAAATTTCCCAACTCAAATCTTAAATTAGAAGGTGAAATTAATGATAGATTGGTGGGATATAACCAAAAACAAGTGAAGAATCATTACCTAGTCGATGCCTATTAAAATCCCTCAAAACCTCGTCCAAATCCGAGCTCTCAAATCACATCGAACAACAACAAAAACATGAATCGCACTCCAATAAATCTTAATGAACTTTGAAACTTCAAACTTCTACAATCGATGCCGAAACCTATCAGCACACGTCCGATTGACCCCAAATTTTTCACACAAGTTATATTTGATTTTACAAACCTACTCCAACTTCCAGAATCAGAGACTGACCCCGATATCAAAAAGTCCAATCCCCATCAAACTTCCCAAAATTCCATCTTTTGCCATTTTAATCTAATTCAGCTACGGACCTTCAAATCACAATCCGGACACGTTCCTAAGTCCAAAATCACTCAAGGGAGCTAATAAAACCAACAAAACTCAATTTGGGAGTTGTCTTCACATAGTTCCAACTACGGTCAAAATCCTAGAACTTAAGCTTCCATTTTAGGGACCAAGTAGCCCATTTCACTCCAAAACCAAAAAAAAATCCTCCCGGCAAGTCACATAATCATAAAAGATACGGGAAAATAGAAAATATGGGATAGGGGCTAATACTCTCATAATGATCGGCCGGGTAATTACAGCACTCTTGTAGCCAGGAGAAGCATGCCTAGCATTTGAGGATTGTGATGCAACGATTGAGGGAGGAGAAGCTTTACGCCGAGTTCTCCAAGTGTGAGTTTTGGATTGTTCAATGGCATTCTTGGGTCATGTGGTGTCCAGCGAGGGGATTTAGGTGGATCCGAAGAAGATAGAGGCGATTCAAGGTTGGCCCAGACCGTCCTCATCTAAAGATATTCAAAGCTTTCTCGACTTGGATGGTTATTATTGTTGCTTCGTGGAGGGTTTATCGTCCATTGCATTTCCATTGAACAAATTGACCCAGAAGGGTGCCATTTTCAGGTGGTCGGATGAGTGTGAGGAGAGCTTTCAGAAGCTTAAGACTGCCTTGACCACAACTCCAGTTCTAGCTTTTCCTACAGCTTCAGGCTCTTATACAGTGTATTGTGATGCTTCTAGAATGGTCACTGGATGTGTCCTGATATAGGGAGGTAGAGTGATTTCTTATGCTTCACGTCAGTTAAATCCCCATGAGAAGAACTACCATGTCCACAATTTGGAGTTAGCTGCTACCGTTCATGCATTGGAGATTTGGAGGCATTATCTTTAAGGTGTGACTTATGAGGTGTTTACAGATCATCGAAGTCTCCAACACTTGTTCAAATAGAAGGATCTAAATTTGAGGCAGTGGAGATGGTGATATCACTATTCTGTATCATTTCGGGTAGTCCAATGTGGTGGTCGATTCCTTGAGTAGAAAGGCAGTAAGTATGGGTAGCCTTGCATTCATTCCTATTGGGGAGAGACCTCTTGCACTTGATGTCCAGGCCTTGGCAAACTAGTTCGTGATATTAGATGTTTCGGAGCCCAGTCGGGTTCTAGCTTGTGTGATTTCTCGGTCTTCCTTTTATGATTGCATCAGAGAGCGCCAATATGATGATCATCATTTGCTTGTCCTTAAGGACACGGTTCAGCATAGTGATTCCATAGATGTTACTATTGGGGATGATGGGGTATTGAGGATGCAAGGTAGGATTTGTGTGCCTAACGTAGACGATCTACATAAGTTGATTTTGAGAAGGCTCACAGTTCGTAGTATTCCACTCATCCAGGTGCCACAAAGATGTAACAGGACTTGAGGCGGCATTATTGGTGGAGGAGAATGAATAAGGATATAGTGGGGTTTGTAGCTCGGTGCCTTAACTGTCAGTAGGTAAAGTATGAGCATCAAAGACCAGGTGGATTTCTTCAGAGGCTAGAGATTCCAGAGTGGAAATGGGAGCAGATCACCATGGATTTTGTAGTTGGGATCCCACGGACTTCGAGGAAGTTCGATGCTATTTGGGTGATTGTGGATCAGCTGACCAAGTCCGTGCACTTCATTCCAGTTGGGACTACATAATCTTCAGAGCGGTTGGCTGAGATTTACATTCGAGAGATTGTTCGCCTTCACAATGTGCTAGTGTGCATCATTTTAGATCGGGGCACGCAATTTACACCGCATTTTTGGAGAGTCGTGTAGCGAGAGTTAGGCACCCAATTTGAGTTGAGCATAACATTTCACCCTCGCACGGACGGACAGTCCGAGCGCACTATTCAGATATTGGAGGACATGCGACGCGCTTTTGTCATTGATTTTAGGGGTGCATGGGATAAGTTTATGCCGCTCCCCGAGTTTGCCCACAACAATAATTACCAGTCGAGCATTTAGATAGCTCTGTATAAGGCTTTGTATGGGAGATGATGTGGATCTCTGGTGGGTTAGTTTGAGCCGGGTGAGGCAAGGCTATTGTGTACTAACTTAGTTCAGGATGCTTTGGACAAGGTTACATTGATTCAGGAGCGACTTCGCACGATGTAGTCTATATAGAAGAGTTATGCCGACAAGAAGGTCCGTGATGTTGCTTACATGGTTGGGGAGAAGGTTATGCTTAAGGTTTCTCCCATGAAAGGTGTTGTGAGGTTCGGAAAGAAGGGAAAGTTGAGCCCCCGGTTTATTGGGTCATTTTAGGTACTTCAAAGGATGGGAGAGGTGGCTTACAAGCTTAACTTGCCACCTAGTTTGTCAAGTTTGCATCTAGTATTTAATGTGTCTATGCTCCGGAAGTATGTTGGCAATCCGTCCCATGTTTTGGATTTCAGCACGGTTCAGTTGGATGGTTGTTTCACTTATGATGTGAAGCTGGTGGCCATTTTGGATCGGCAGGTTTGAAAGTTGAGGTCAAAGGACATAGCTTCAGTGAAGGTGCAGTGGTGAGGTCAGCCAATTGAGGAGGCTACTTAGGAGACCGAGCGGGAGATGCAGATCAGATATCCACACTTATTTGTATGTTCCTAGACCCGTTTGAGGACGAACATTTGTTTAGGAAGGGGAAGATGTAAAGACGCAGCCGGTCATTTCGAGAGTTGTAGCCATGTTCCCCCATTTACTGCTCATCTGTACTTTATAGCTGCTATGTGATTTGCCAGGGTAGTTGGTTCGGGTCCAGTGAGGTTTTGGAATGAATTGAGACACTTAGTCTCATGGTTGAAAGCTTAAGTTGAAATGGTTGACCAGATGTTACCCTATATGTAAACGACTTTGGAATGGAGTTTTGATGGTTCCGTTAGCTCCGTTGGGTGATTTTTGACTTAGGAGCGTGTCCGTATTGTTATTTGGAGGTCTGTATTGGAATTAGGCTTGAAATGGTGAAAGTTGGATTTTTGGAAAGTTTGACCGGGAGTGGAATTTTTGATATCGGGGTCAGATTCCAATTCCGGAAGTTGGAATAGGTCTGTAATGTTAAATGTGACTTGTGTGCAAAATTTGGGTTCAATCAGACGTTATTTGATAGGTTTCGGCGTCGTTAGTAGAAGTTGGAATTTCTTTAGTTTCTATAGGCTTGAATTGGGGTGTGATTCGTTTTTCTTATGTTGTTTGAGGTGATTTGAAGGCTCTACTAAGTTCGTACTAGGATGGTTCAAAATCGAACCAAAACTGTTAACCGAAGTGATGGCTTATTGGCTTATTGGTATCGGATTATCGGGGTAATGGATGGTGAACAGATTGAGATATTATGATTAACGGCTTAATGGTTTGGGGGGCGGATTAATCAATTTTCTTATCAGATAAACCGTTAACCCGTTAAGAATTTTTATATTTATACTCTTACCCCTACATATATAAAGTACTATTAAAACCTAAATGGATAAATCCCTTATAATTCTCGATAGAACTTTCATCTGTCCGTAGCTAATATAGACATGAACAAATTTTTGAACCCATATTTGGTAAGGTTCGCTTTGCTGTCATATATGGCTTATGATGAATGGTAAGTTGAGCACTCTTTACAGAAAAATTATTAATTTTTATATATAATATATTAAATCTTAAACATTCTTAGTAAATTTAATTTCAAGCTATGTCACATCACTTAAGTTTGTTTCCATCTAATATTGTATAAAAATAACGAGTAAAAGATAGTTTCCTTAACATTAGAAGTACTTTACATTATACAGTATATAAATTTTTCACAAACTGAAAGATTTTTCGTAAATTTTGGACATACTATTTCAGTACGTAGAGAAGTTTATAATATTACAACTGTCATTATGAATACATCCCTATTCCAGTACATACTGAAGTTGTGTTGTCCTCTTTCCATCTTGTTTCTTTGTGTCTGCTGGGGCTAGGACTATTCTGACTTTATTGAGTTGTTCTTTATTAAACTTATTCAACATTTCTTGGCTAGCTATACAACTAACAAAGCCAGTTTGAGCTATGCATTTGGCCATTTGGTATTGATTGTTCAAAAATTTTCTATTTGGTTTAGCTGATAAACCGTCCGATAAGCGTCCGATAATTGTCAATCTAATACAAATCCTCCTGTTGTCTTATTTACTGGCTAGAGGATTACTACATTTATAATCCGATAGCCGATAAGCCGAACCGTTAAGCGTAATTACCCGCCCGATCTGCCCGATCTGCACCCCTAGTTCGTGTCGTGTTTTAGGAATTGATGGTATGTTTGCTTGAGGTTCCGGCGGCCTCGATTGAGTTTCGGGTGGTTAAAAGATAAATTTTGGACTTGGAAGACTATTGAAGAATTTCTGGTGTCCATTTCTGGTTTCCTTCTTCGCGTATGCGATGGGAATACCGCGTTCGCAAAGGGTAGGTGGTGGCAGGTGAGGATTTTCTCTCCTCGTTAATAAAGGTTTTGGTAGTTGGTGCATCGCAAATGCGATAAGGGGAACGCATTCGTGAAGAGGAAAGGAGGAAGCTAGGACCCCACACGTTTGGTCTACACATTCGCGAAGCTTGGGGTCAACAAGGCATCGCATTCGTGAGAGGTGCACCCCTAGTTCGTATCGTGTTTTAGGACTTGATGGTATGTTTGTTTGAGGTCCCGGGAGCTTCGGGTGAGTTTCGGGTGGTTAAAAGATCAATTTTGGACATGGAAGACTACTGAACAATTTCTGGGGTCCAATTCTAGTTTCCTTCTTCGCGTTCGCAATGGGAATCCCGCGTCAGCGAAGGGTAGTTGGTGGCAGGTGAGGATTTGCTCTGCGCGTTCGTGAAGGTCTGGGTAGTTGGTGCGTCGTGAACGCGAGAAGAGGAACGCGTTCGCAAAGAGCAGAGGAGGCAGCTGGGACCCCACATGTTTGCGCTACGCGTTCGCGTTAGGAGGACTGCGTTCACGATGCTTGGGGTCAGCAAGGCATCGCGTTTGCAGATGAGGCTTTTGGGCTATAGTTTTGATTGTGCTACAAGAACGTGGGATGGGTGTCGCATTCGCGAAGAACGGTCACCTGGATAGACTTAAATATTTAAAAAATGAGGGTTTGAGCTCATAAAGAAAAATTTATTTGGGAGCTCGGAGGAAGACGGTTTTTGGAGAGATTTTTTCACGTGGGTGTTTGGGATAAGTAATTCTTACCTAGTTTTGGTTAATTTTCATGATTATGCCTTTGATTTCATCATAAATTTGTGATTTGGGGTGGAAAATTTGAGAAAATGGAGAAAAGTTTGAAGGCTAAATTTTGAGGTTTAGTTCGAGATTTTGGTATCGGAGGACTTGTGGTCTAATAAATGTTCAGATTTTGTGATTTTACCCGATTTGAGCCAACTTTTTATTTTTGATTAATAACTTTGTATTTTTCTAGTGAAATTGATTCCTTTAGCCCTTGTTGATTGTATTGTACTATTTGTGGCTGGATTCACGACATTTGAAGGCTGATTTGCGAGACAAATGTGTGATGGAGATTTTCACGGATTGAGGTAAGTAATAGTTCTAAATTTGGTTCTGAGGGTATGAAACCATAGATTATGTGTTATGTGATTGGTTTTGAGGTGACACACATGCTAGGTGACGGGCGTGTGGGCGTTCACCGAAGGAATTGTGACTTGGTAAATTCCATGGAACTGTCTAGTTGAATAATCAATTGTTATCCGTACTTTTTCCATGTATTAGAGAAATCAAAGTGCAAATAATGTTAGTAATCATGTTTAAACCATGTGTTGATAGTGTAAGGACCCACAGAGGTCGGGTACATGTTGAATTATTGGCTAAATTGATGTTTTGTATTCAGTCAAAAATTTTCTTTCATATTACATCTCAATTTATATTGTTCGTTATTGATGCATTATATCATTGCCATTTGGGCTTCTTATCATGGTTTCTAAGAGCTCGAGAGACTGGAGTGGTTGATGACTAATGTGGTCGAGGGCCTGATTGTAAGGATATTTATGGGATCGGGTTGCACGCTGCAACATGTTTCATTGTTATATGCCATGATTGACTTGTTGTAGCACTTGGGTTGAAGGATCCCTTCCAGAGTTTGTGCACACCTCCAGTGAGCGCTGGTACCTACTAAGTGTGAGTGCTAAGTGCCAAGTGCCAAGTGTCGAGTGTTGAGTGATAGGAATATGTGGCTATGAGGAAAGAGTGATTGTGAGGTTAGAGTGAATGGGAGGACTGTGTGACTATTGCTCTGCGAGGATGCATTGATTTCATTATTGTTGTCATATATCACTATTTTGAAATTTCTTATAGATAGTATCATCTGTCTCAGTTGAAATTGACATGAATTTACTGTTCTGGCCTTAATTGTCTAACTTGAAAGCATGCCTACCTTGTTATGTGAAATTACTGTAATTGAACCTTAATTGTGAAGCTCGTCATTACTTTTGGTTCTTTATTCAGTCTTTTTACTTACTGAGTTGGTTTTACTCATGCTACACCCTGCACTTTGTGTACAGATCTAGGTGTTTCTAGACACGGTGGGTGTTGATTCATTTCGCTGTTCATCTTCTGGAGATTCCGAGGTAGCTGCCTGCGTTTCGCAGACCTTTGTTCTCCTTCCCTCTATTTTCCTCTTATTTTATTAGTTTAAAACTATGTTAGACAGTATTTTCCATACTTGTGATATTTAGATGCTCATGTACTCAGTTACACCCCGTTATTGGAATCTTACACGTTGTGTTTTGGATTTTATATTCGTTTATGTGTAGTTTTATTGTTTAAACTATTTTAAATCTATTTTATGTTAAGTGTTGGAGTTATTTAAAAAATGTCATCTTGCCTAGTACTACGATATGCGCCATAACGACGGGCTAGTTTTTTGGGGTCGTGACAACCATCATGGGCCACTAGTGGAGCCTGAACGTGGTAGACGTGGCAGGCGTGGGCAGAGAGGAAGGGGTTTCCCACAAGGTCTTGGTGGTCGGCGAGGATGGGGTCCCCAGCAAGAGGGCAGTGAGGCACCCATCGATGATATTACAGATGATCAGCCAGGTGACCACCCTGAGCCACACGATGTTCATCATGACATGCCGTCATTAAACCTTCAGTTGTCGCCAGGGACTTCGCATGTTACCCAGTCATATCGCGGGCACGACTATTACACGCATGAGTGGGATAAGTATTTTCCTGATCCCCTAGAGCCATCGACGGTTGTTGATTCTCGTCCGACACGAGAGGTGCATAGTGGGCGACAACTAAGTTATGGCTCAACACGAGGAATGCTGAGGATCTAGAACATACATCATCTACTCTAGTGCACCTCGATGTTTCGACAGAGCCTTACATCGCTACTCATGCACATGTTTGTTTGTATTACTATTATTTCTATTTGTTTTCATCTTATTGATTAGTCAGTATTATCTAAAGCATTTTTATTTTTTTAAGACATCGACATCGCCCATCACGGGGGCCGCATTGTGCGATACTGAGATTCCAAAGACAAATGATCTTATTCAGGAGCCCGCTGAGACCATGGTATGAACATTAAAAAAAAAAGTCCTAACATGTACATTATTAATTATTAATTCATAAAGTAAAATATCTTATTATTATGTACGTTACTACCAGCCCGACGACTGCTTCTACCGAGTCTACGCCTTACCGACGATCATGCTACAACGCATCCTCCAATAAAGAAGAGACATGATGAGGATCATCCTAATAGCGTAACCGCGCGGGATGGGATGCGCCTCAGGACAACCAATGCTTTAAAGCATACAGGTTGTGGGACACATTGACATTTATTATTATTATTTGTATATATAACATTAAATATATAATAGTCACATTATTTATGTTTTACATAATTTGCGTACAACTTTTTATTTGTCGAGATATTTATTAGTTTAACACTTCAACAAATTAAAGATAACACATGACACGTACAACATAAAAATAAAATACTACACTCCGCGCATCAATGTGTTTGTTTAGTCACTATCGACCATTATTCTGTGCTTCAACCACTTAAATTTCTCCTCCAACCTATTTTTTTCTTCTTCTGCCTCTTTTAGTTTCTTCTGCAATGCCGCAAGTTGTTCTTGTAGTTTCATGATCTGGTGTTCATATTCACCGGTCAGATTCCAAATGTTTAGAAACATGATTTGTAGTATTCTTGATTAATGGGTTTATCATACCATTGATCAAAACCACATTTTTTTTGGTCCTACCAATGAGAGAATAACACAAGACTATTAATTAACATGTTATATAAAAAGTATTAACAAATAATTCTTCTAAGAATAATAACTTAAAACATGTTTACACATCCAACGTTTGCATCCCAGATTGCAATTTGACCAACATGGCTTCAAAATCGCATGTTTGCCACAGTAACACCTTGGTACATAATTGCAATCCAAACATGTCGTAATACTCGAAAAGAAAATTAATGGAAAGTTTTTCTATTTGTTTCGTTACGACGAAAATAATAACTAAAATGTGCAAGGTTTTTATTGGCAGCTAAGGGTGATTTTAGGTTACATAGTGCATATTAGTGAGGCGCTATGTTTCGCGATAATGATTCTTTCGGGTACAAGTTGGTTCAGCATTTCAGGTCATTAGCTTTCTTAGTACGACAGTTGTTTCAGGTCGACATGACAATACACATAGCGCGTATTGGTGAGGCGCTATGTTTTGCGTGATATTGATTCTTTCAAGTACAAGTTGGTCCAGCATTTCAGGTCATCGGCTTTTTCAGGTTGCCAAGACAATACACATAGTGCATATTGGTGAGGCACTATGTTTCGCGTGATAATGATTCATTCGGGTACAAGTGGGTCCAGCATTTCATGTCAACAGCTTTTTCAGGCCGACAATGTTTTCAGATCGACATGACAATATACATAGAGCATATTGGTGAGGCACTGTGTTTCGCAGGATAATGATTCATTTAGGTACAAGTGGGTCCAGCATTTTGTGTCAACGGCTTTTTCAGGCTAATAGCTTTTTCAGATCGGCATGACAATACACATAGTGTATATTGGTTAGACGCTATGTTTTGTATGATAATGATTCACTCAAGTACAAATGGGTCCAGCATTTCATGTCAACAACTTTTTCAGGACGACAAATTTTTCAGGTCGACGTGACAATACACATAGCGCATATTGGTCAGGCTCTATGTTTTGCATTCATACAGGTCGACATGCAGCTTAGTTCTTCTTATGTTGAACCAAGAGATCAATATTCAAATACCATTTGAAGAGCCAGAATAGTATCCAATTAATAAATGCCACTAATATTTAATAAGTAATTTACAAAGAGGCAAAAAAGTGAAGGTAGTTCAAAAGATCCAAATGGAACACGTCATAACACAATCGATCCCTACCTTGAAAAAAATATGCTAGGTTGCTACTACTGATTTGGTTGATGACAAGTGGTATGATGTTCTGCGTCCCTTGGAAAATAAGCCTATCAATATACACACTGATCTAAAAGTTTCACGGCATATTATTGAGGGCAAAGAGCATTCTACAAAGCCCGAAGGCATGTGAATTTGGGGGAAAACTGCAATGAGTTCCCCTTTACTCAAAACGATGTGATTATGAAGTAATATGTCACTGGCATGTGCTTGTTTTACCACAAGCACCGTCTGCAACCTTCCAAACAAACATACACAAAGATGAAGCAGAAGTGATTTAGCATTTGACGAAGAATATTCTAGAGATGGCAAAGGCACTTGTTGTTCGTCATGCTATCGATGATCTTAACTACCTCGAAGGAACGGAGGATCAGTACTGGGATTTATTAGAAAATGAAAAATTGCATAGAGATAATGAGTATCCTCTTCTCCCAACAGATGTTTAGTGGGAGGGACTACCTAAGTTTCTACCACAAACGTTGGACGTAAGAGTCCCATATTGTTGTAGAAATCAAGCAAGTGGTCTTGTTGATGATAGAGATGAAATACAAGAAATTTGTTTCAATTAGGGCCTAGATTATGATGCCCTTGGTCTCAAAGGGTGCGTACAAGATGTTGATGAAGAAGATGAAGACTGTGACAACAAAATACTGCCAGACAGCGATGATAACGGCAAATAAAAATTATTTTTTATTTCTTGGGGTGTATGATTAAACTGTTGTATGAATATTTACTTATAAATAACAATTAGATTTAACCCCTTTATAAACATAATTTTATTTCATACATTTTGCAACCTGAACATTTACATAAATTTAGTACAACAAAATTACTCAAATAAAACACTATGTTTCCTTGATAATTGAGCACATTGGATGAAATGTCACCTGGTGCTGAATTACCACCGCTTCTCAAATCAGCTGAAGGACATTTACGGCGGTCGTGTCTTGTTTGGGAACATATGACACATTTATGTGCATAAACGGTATCACCAACATCTATTTGGTTCCATATGCGTATTTTTTTTTTGCACTTGCCATTGACGCACATAATCCTTGTTACAAACCATTTTTAATAGTTCAGGCCTAATGCACAGCACCCACTGGCTACAACTATCCACTATATGTGTTTAAGTATGCAGCAACACTATATTCTTTATCAACGTACCTTGTTCCCGCGAAACCTGTATATTGAAAGCACTTCATGGCATGTGAGCATGGCATGTGAGCATGGCAAGTGATAGATCGACCATTTTCCACATGAGCATAATCTTCTAGCTTCATTGAAGGTGTGTGTATTATTTCCACGGTTGTGATGCAGACCAATGCGAATTTCAAAAATATTTTGCTCGTTGCAATACTGCAAAAATGAATACCACTGTGCTTGCTTCTTATATTTCTCAAATCATTTCTTTGTTTGTGGTATAAATTCAACACCCATTTCCATCAATGACGATGCATCTCTAGATCTTTCAACAAACCTCTCTGCCATCTTCTTGAATGACATCCGTACCATGACAGTGACTGGCAATCCACGTGCAGACTTCAAAACCCATTAAAAGACTCTTACACATTTGTAGTAAGAATTTTCCATCTTCTACCACCATCCGCATGCAAATTTCACTTGTCAAGCTCATGTTGCATCCACAAACCATAGGCTTTTGGGTCTTCCTGCCTAATCAATTTCATTCGCCTCCTAAATTTACATTCTTGGTGATCTGTTGCAGCCATCCACAATAAATTATGCAAGCCCTTCTTTGGATAAGACCTATTGAATTCGGCCTTCAAGTGCCTAACACAGTAATCGTGGTAGGCATACAGTTCCTTCCATGCACGCAAATTCTATACACTTAAAATACTATCGTGCCTATGAGATATTAGACAAATACCTTAACATTGTTTGATAACGTGCTCCTTCAAGTGATTCAAAAAAAAAGTGCACATTTCTTGGCTTTCATTGGCACAGGTAGCTAATGCTACGGGAAATATACTTCCTTTAGCATCTACAGCAATGGAAATCAACAACTTAATATCATATTTTTCAAAGACATGAGTGTCGTCTATGGATACTACCGGTCAACAAAACTATCAATGGCTGGTTTAAATTCCTAGAACACATATGTCAATATGTATTCTTGTATTCCCGGACTCCACCCAAGCTTCCATTCAACAACAGTACCGAGGTTAAAGTGTTGCAATGCAGCCATGTACCTAGGTAGAGCGGCAAACGACTTATCCCGATTACCATAAACAATTGCAAACACACGTTTACACCAGAGAAATGCCTTTCTTTTGGTAATAGTACATCCATATACCTGGTGGACAGATACACTCTTTGATCTTGTACCTTATGGACGCTTCAATGTGTGAAATCAAGACAAAAGAAATCAAGTCAATATTCAAGTTAAAATGATTCCCACTGAATGTGTCCATTTCACAATTGTGGGTGCCAATGTATTTTTCCACAATCCACATATTTGTTTTCAACTTTCTCGCATGCAACATCCAATTACAATCTTGAAACTATCTATGAAAAATAAACTTGAATACTTTTCGAGATGACTCATGAACCACGACCTCACGACACTCTTTTATGTTGTACATACGCACCACCCTTCTTAGGCGCGCTTTACCAGCAAAAAGCATACCCTATGATAGCACCGTTGTTGTAAATTAATCCCACATTGCTTTCCGGATTTCGTCAAGATCCCTTGTGAGGGCATCAACATCCAACATACTTGGCAACTGATCAAGGTAGGGAATCTTCCTTGAATGAAAATGCACATGGGACTCGTACACTCTTGGTCTAACGAGAGGTGGAGCATGCACCCTCGTCAAATAAGTTTCATCATTCTCGTCCTCATCATCGTCACCCTCATCAGGAAAAGGTGTATCATCTCCAGACTCGTCAGCATTGTTGTCATAATCACTATCATCTTCCTGAATCTGTGCATCTGCCAGATCCCTATTAAATATGTCGTCGTCGGGCAATTGAGTAAGGACATGACCTTCAAGTTGCTTGTTTTCACTACACAACCAATAAAATAACGTGTTTCTCAAATTCATCCAATCTTTATGTATAAACTTTATCACTTCACTTACAAACCATAATGTGTTGATATCCCATGATGCATATTATCGTGTTGATGTTGACTCCCGAATGGACCACCATATTACAACACACCAAAACTAGGCATATTCCAATTACCCGTTGGTTTATAACTTGTAAAATTCATATTTGTCCAGTACCCCCTATGGAATATATGAGTGTTAATAAAAATTCAATACACAAAAATAAACACGGTAACACAAAGGAAAATTGATGTTTACCACTCAGCTCGTGGATTATGTAAACTTGGGGAGAAATTATGTCCCTGGTCCTCATTCGCTCGTGGAGATAAGTTTAGATCATGCCAAACTCTTTCACCCGGAACCTGTTCGGCTAAAACTGCTCCAAAATAACCACCTGATGATTGAGGGATGTCCCTACTTTGCGGAACTTCATTATTGTGAACATCTTCAGCCCTGACATACATTTTCAATATTTTTATCACAAGAAGCTCCCAGTGTTCATATGGAGTCCTCAAAAAATCTACCAGAGTGTCATCGTCTTCGATGTTAAACTCAACATAACAAGCAACCTCTTGCGGAGTAACAAAATATGGATATCTTACGATCACTTTAATATTCACCGAATATTTGCTAACACTCATTTTAACATAACAATGGTACCAATCTATCGTACTCCATTGTAAGTGGAAAATTAACATGACACCGTAGAGAACAACTATAGCGTACTGAGTAATTCTCTGGCACAACCTCAGCCCCAATATAATGAAACCCTAAGTTTTCGCTCTTCGACATTATGGAAAAATGCAAAATAACTTAACGAACAAATATTTCGAACTTGAAGGATCCTGAATGGATTTTTACCAAATTCTGAAACTCCTTAAATAAGAAAAGAACCAGTCTGGGAGGTACAATTATTTGATGTATAGCGCATGCATAATAAGCGCTATACACATATGAATTGTTGGTAGGTCAGTTAAGTGTAGATGAATTACTGGTGGGACACATTTTATATATAGCGCGGTTATTCACTGCGCTATAGATGTATAACGCATGCATAATGGGCGCTATACCCATATGAAATATTGGTGGGTTAGTTAAGTGCAGATGAATTTTTGGTGGGTCTACATTTTTTATATAGCGCGGTTATTCACCGCGCTATACCTTAACGAAAAAAACTACCATTAAGGTATAACGCGGTGAATAACCGCGCTATATATAAAATGGTGCCCAGTTTTTTTAACCTATTTGTGTCTCTTGAGCCCAAAAGAACCACATTTTAGTTTCGGACTCATTTTTTGGCCTCTAGATTGTGTTGTTTTGACGTCAAGAAAATATTTCAAGGTGAAAAGCTACTCTTTAGTTGTTTTCCAACTTGAAAATTTATTTCAAGTTTCTGCAAAGGAAACTGCTAACTTTTAAAACCATTGTTTTTCACGTAATTTCAAGTTCCGCCAAATTTGATGTTAAAAATGGATATAGTACGAGTTGAACTGCTATTTCCCGTATGAGTAGTCTTTGTTGACTTCGGAACCCTAGTATCATTTTTTTAGACGATAAGCACATAATTAGGTGAAAAAATCAATTGATAATCAATTTATATATAACGCATGGGTTAAATGCGCTATACCTTAATGACACATTTGTCTGTTAAGATATAACGCATGCGCATGTGCTATATTTGAACTTTTAAACGGCGGTCAAAATATAAGTGTAGCGCATTTATAAGATGCGCTATACCTGAAGTTGAAAAGACATGTAGGTATAGTGCATCCCATATATGCACTATACTTATATAAAAAATGGCCCAGCCATCTTACTCGATAGAACACTGTGAAACATGCCCCTCCCCCCCTCTTTTATGCAAAAATCACCATTGGAGCCCACCCGTCCCCCAAAATTATGAGCCCTTCGTATTTTAGCGATTTGACACCGGATCCAAGGCGTTGTCGTGTAGTGAATCTCGTCTATGGATCTTTTCGGCTCCCAAATCATCAAGTTTTCAAAATTTAAAGAGCTGTAAATTAAGGTAGTCCGACTTACTTTTTGGTAAAACTCATGTATATAAAGTGCTTATTAGTTGTTTTTACTGTGTTGTTTTCTTTTTGTGATCATTTTGTAATATTATAATTTTTGTTGTTTTTTATCCGAATTAGTTTATTTATGTGCAAAAAAATTATTAAAAAAATTTATTGTTATTTTATTGAATAATTAGTGTTATATGTGATTTTAGTGTTGTACGTATATTAATGTCACGACCCAAAAACTAATCCTGTCGTGATAGCGCCTATCATGGTACTAAGCAAGCCGATATAATTACCAAAACAGCCGATATGTTCATTTTTAAAGAAATTATTAAAGTTGTTCAATATAAAACCTTCAATAAGGAGTTCAAATCAGAAACAAAAGTGTGAAAGAAAACAAGCCCGACATCGGGGTACCACTAGTCATGAACAAATACTACAACTGTCTGTAAACATCCACTAATATAGCCTGGGATTAATCAACTACAACTAAGGGAAGATAAAGGAGGAGGAAAGAAGGGATGTGATCGCCCTGCAGCTATCTTGCTAACTCTGAGAATCTGCATCATAAATAATCAACAGCCTCAACCGTGCCCAAATACGCTGGGATCTGCACGCAAGGTGCAGGGAGTAACGTGAGTACGGCAACTCAGTAAATAACAACAGTAAATAAAGACTAAGCAGTTGTGACGAGAAGAAAACACATAAAGATCATAATATGAAATCACATGGAAACAACATACTTTCAAATCAGTGTTGAGTCAAAACATCTCGTAAAAATCTCGTTTCGGTAGAAAACATTTTTGTAGATATTTTTCATCAGTTTCAATAGAGGCTCAATGCAAAGTAGAGTGAAAAAAATGAAGTCATAAACATCCCCTCAGGAAAAACATCACACATAATCAGCCCCTCGGGCATGCCTCACAGTCACTCATAAGCAGCCCCCCGGGCATACCTCAAAATCACTCATAACAGCCCCTCGGATATACCTCACTATCACTCATGCCTCCCAGCAACTCGTCATTCGTCACTCGTCACTTGGCACTCGCACTCAGTAGGTATCTGCGCTCACTGGGGTGTGTACAGACTCCGGAGGGGCTCCTTCAGCCCAAGCGCTATATCAAGCCAAATCATGGCATCAAATCACCCAGGCCCTCGACCTATAATAAACATGTTGCGGCGTGCAACCTGATCCCATATAATGTTCTCACAAATTAGGCTCTCGGCCTCACTCTGTCATAAACCTCATAAGCCACTCGGGCATTTCCGTAAAATCAGGGAACTCAACCCAAAACAACATTTGTGCATCAAACCATAATAATAAAACTTAATTATACAGTAAACAGGTAAAATCATGATTGAGTGTAGATTTCAAATCAAAACAGTGATAGGATAGTAATAAAATGCCCTTGAGGGTCAAAACAATATTGGTACAAGGCCTAAATATGGCATTCAGCCCCAAGTTATGAGAATTCTTTATAAAACACATATGCATTATATAATTTCAACAAATATGCAACTCTACAGTTGTTACCGGACAGACCAAGTCACAATCTCCAACGGTGCACGCCCACACGCTCGTCACCTAACATGTGTGTCACCTCAAAATAGTAGTATCATACGAAATCCGGGGTTTCATACCCTCAAGACTAGATTTTCAATCGTTACTTACCTCAAACCGGACAAAACTCTAGCTCGCGATGCTCTTGCCTCTCAACCCGGCTTCCAAATGCTCCAAATCTATCCATAATCAGTATATTATCATCAATATACCCTAAAGGGATGAATTCCCCATGAAAACCTATCAATTTAAGCCAAAATCCCGAAATTCACCCAAATCGCCCCCACCCACGTCTCAGAACCCAACAAAATGACAAAACTAGAAAAACCTCTCACTCACGATTCCAACCATATCAAATTTATCAAAATCCTACTTCGAATCGACATTTAATTTCCAAGAATCCATTTTATGAAGTTTCTACAATTTTTCCCAAATTTCCACCTCATAGTACTAATCAAATGATGAAATCGGTGATATATTCATGTATATTAATATAATCCGTGTAGGAATCAGTTACCCCGATTCTTGAAAACCCCTCAGAAAATCACCACAAACCGAGCTCCCTAGGTCCAAAATGTGAAATAAAACCCTAAACCTCGTTTATATAGAGCTCTCTGAACCTTCATTGAGCGGTCCGCATAAATCCATCGCAGCCGCACACTCGTCACCGCAGTCTGCATAATTCATGTCGCAGTCGCGGACCTGAGCCATACTTTCCGCGGTCCGAACAAAATCCACTGCCGCCGCATTCCCTTTTCCGCGTCCACATAATACCTCTGCGGTCCGCACCAATTTTGTGTGGTTCTCACTTCCTACACCAGAGACCAGAGATCTGCCAACTTCCAAAGCTAACTAATGATCCCATAACCACCCGAAACTCACCCGAGACCCTCGGGACCTCAACCAAACATACCAACATATACATCATTCAAATTTAGTCGAACCTACGAATCACTCAAAACAACACCAAAACACCAAATCAACCTCGGATTCAAGCCTAAGGATTTATAAACTTCCAAATTTTGCAAACGATGCCGAAACCAATCAAATCATGCCCGAATGACCCCCAAACTTTTGTACACAAGTCAAATATGACACCACGAATCTATTCCGAATTCTGTAATTCCATTCCGACCCGATATCAAATTTTCCATTGCCAACCGTAAATCACCAAATTTCCATTTACGCCAATTCAATCCTAATTCTACCACAGACCTCCAAATTACATTCCAAACACGCTCCCAAGTTCAAAATCACCTAACGGAGCTATCTGAACCATAAATAACCCAATCCGAGATCGTTTACTCATAAGTCAACTTCCGGCTGACTTTTCCAACTTAACTTTCTAAATAAAGACTAAGTGTCTCATTCCACTCCAAAACCACTCCGGTCCCGAACCAACCAACTCGGTGTAACATAATAAATGTGAATAATACATAAAGAAGCAGAAATGGGAAAAACAGCGCTATAACTCTCGGAATGACTGGATGGGTCGTTACATCCTCCCCCACTTAAACATACGTTCGTCCTCGAACGTGCCAAGAGTTGTTCTCCAATGACATCAAATCGCCGCGTAACCTTACCACATGCATAACCGGTGTTGATCCCACGTCACCCTATCTCATGTAGCTCTGATACCAATCTGTCACAACCCAAAAACTAACCTTGTCGTGATGGTGCCTATCATGGTACTAGGCAAGCCGACACAATTACCAAATTGACCAATATGTTCATTTTTAAAGAAAATCTTAAAGTTTTTCAATATATAACCTTCAATAAGGATTTCAAATCAGAAATGAAAGTGCGGAAGAAAAACAAGTCCGACATCGAGGTGCCACTAGTCATGAGCAACTACTACAACTGTCTGTAAGCGTCAAGACTAACATAGTCTGGGATTAATCAAGTACAACTAAGGGAAGATAAAGGAGGAGGAAAGCAGGGCTGCGATCACCATGAAGCTACCTTGCTAACTCCGAGAATCTGCATCAGAGATAATCAACAGCCTCAACCGTGCCCAAATACGCCGAGATCTGCACACAAGGTGTAGGTAGTAACGTGAGTACGCCAACTCAGTAAGTAACAAAAGTAAATAAAGACTGATCAGCAGGGACGAGCAGTAAAACACATAAAGATCATAATATGAAATCTTAGTGAAACAACATAATTTCAAATCAGTGTTGAGTCAAAACATCTCGTAAAAATCCCGTTTCGGTAGAAAACATTTTTGTAGATATTTTTTCATCAATTACATTAGAGGCTCAATGTAAAATAGACTGAAAATAATGAAGTCATAAACAGCTCCTCAGGCAAAACATCACTCATAATCAGCCCATCGGGAAAGACTCACAGTCACTCATAAAAAGCCCGACGGGCATACCTCAAAATCACTCATAACAACCCCTCGGGCATACCTCACCATCACTCATGCCTCCCAACCACTGTCGCTCGGCACTCGAAACTCACACTCAATAGGTACCTGCGCTCCCTGGGGGTGTGTACAGACGCCGGAGGGGCTCCTTTAGCCCAAGCGCTATATCAAGCCAAATCATGGCATCAAATCCCTCAGGCCCTCGGCCTATAATAAACATGTTGCGGTGTGCATCCCGATACCATATAATATCCTCACAAATTAGGTCCTTGGCCTCACTCAGTCATAAACCTCAGAAGCCACTCGGGCATTTCAGTAAAATCAGGGAACTCAGCCCAAAACAACCTTTGTGCATCAAAATAGAACAATAAACCTGAATTATATAGTAAACAAGTAAAATCATGACTGAATGTAGATTTCAAATCAAAACAGTGAGAGTATAGTAATAAAATGTCTCTGAGGGTCCAAGAAGTACTGGCACAAGGCCCAAATATGGCATGCAGCCCAAGTTATGAGAATTCTTTCTAAAACACATATGTATTATATAATTTCAACAAATATGCAACTCTACAATTGCTATGGGACGGACCAAGTCACAATCCCCAACGGTGCACGTGCACATGCCTGTCACCTAGCATGTGTGTCACCTCAGAATAGTAGTATGATACGAAATTCGGGGTTTCATACCCTCAGGACTAGATTTACAATCGTTCTTACCTCAAACCGGACAAAACTCTAGCCCGCGATGCTCTTGCTTCTCGACTCAGCCTCCAAATGCTTCGAATCTATCCAAAATCAGTGAATTATCATCAATATATGCTAAAGGGATGAATTCCCCATGAAAAACTATCAGTTTAAGCAAAAATCTCGAAATTCACCAGAATCGGGCCCATGTCTCGGAACGCGACAAAAATCATAAAACTAGAAAACCCACTCTCACGAGTCCAACCATATTAAATTTATCAAAATCCGACTTCGAATCGACATTCAGTTTCCAAAAATCCATTTTATGAAGTTTCTACAATTTTCCCCAAATTTCCACCTTATAGTACTAATCAAATGATGAAATCAATGATATATTCATGTATATTAACCAAATCCGTGTTAGAATCACTTACCCCAATGAATTTCTTGAAAAACCCTCAAAAATCACCACAAACCAAGCTCTCTAGGTCGAAAATGTGAAATAAAACCCTAAAACTTGCTTATATAGAGCTCTCTGAACCTTTACTGCGCGGTCCGCATAAATCCATCGCTTCCGCACACTCCTCACCGCGGTCTGCATAATTCCTGTCGTGGCCGCGGAACCTAAGCCACACCTTCCGCGGTCCGGACAAAATCCATTGCGGCTGCATTCCCTCTTCCGCGGCCATATAGTACCTCTGTGGTCCGCACCAATTTTGTGCGGTCCACACTTCCTACACCAGAGACCAGAGATCTGCAAACTTCCAAAGCCAACTAATGATCCCATATCCACCCGAAACTCACCCCAGACCCTCGGGACCTCAACAAAACAGGCCAACATATCCAATAACATCATTCAAACTTATTCGAAACTACGAATCACTCAAAACAACACCAAAACACCAAATCAACCTCGGATTCAAAACTAAGGATTTATAAACTTCCAATTTCTGTAAACGACGCCGAAACCCATCAAATCATGCCCGAATGACCCCAAATATTTTCATACAAGTCAAATATGGCACCACGAATTTATTCCAACTTCCGGAATTCCATTCCGATCACGATATCAAATTTTCCACTACCGACCGAAAATCACCAAATTTCCATTTTCGCCAATTCAAGTCTAATTCTACCACGGACCTCCAAATTTCATTCTGAACAATCTCCCAAGTACAAAATCACCTAATGGAGGTATCCGAACCATAAAAAATCCAATCCGAGATCGTTTACTCATAAGTCAACTTCTGGTTTACTTTTCCAACTTAACTTTCTAAATAAGAGACTAAGTGTCTCATTCAACTCCAAAATCACTCCGGGCCCAAACCAACCAACTCGATGCAACATAATAAAGCTGAACAATACATAAAGAAGCATAAATAGGGAAAATGAGGCTATAACTCTTGGAATGACCGGTCGGATTGTTACAATTAATATGTGACTTTATTGTTGTTTAGTTCCCTTTGGTATTATGTTGTGCCTTTAATTGTTATATAGTGCCTTTTACCATAGTAAAACTGCTAATAAATTATAGCTTCTGGTAGTTGAATTTGTTTATGGCCATTTAGAGTAGTGTGACTTTAGTGCTCTTTAAGATTCCTTAGTTAAGAATAAAACTATGTGCTCTCCTTAACAAACTCGGTTAGAGTACTCAATTATGGATTTAATATATTAGTAGAAAATTATCAAATATTAGATATGAATCATAAAATAATCAGTTGACAAAACAACAGAGATGCTACCGAAATGTTTTGGTCAAAATATGACAGTTAACACATAAATCGTTACGAATGAAATAGACTCAATGTGATTTAATATTAAGTTTATAGTATTTATTATATGAATAATTATTGAATGTATCTTGATTATTTATGAAAATTTAATATTTAATATTTAATTCTGTTATAACCCAAAAAAAACTAAAAAAAGATGACAGTTCAAACAAAACCATGCAGAATTTTAGTAAACAAATGTAGGAAACAAAAATGTGAAATATTAATATTGAAAATTTATCAAACTAAGTATTTGTTATATTAATAATTAATTAAAGATCTTATTAGATATGAAAAATAAATATTTAATTCTCTGTTAACCCCAAAATAATCTGACAATATGATAGTTCAAACAAAATCCTGCCGAATTCTAGTAAAAATTAAAGAAACTAACATATAAAATAATAATATAGAAAGCATATCTATCTAAGTAATAGTATAAAAAAATTTATTAATTAAATATTACAATATATTTAAATAAGTTAAACGATTAAAAAGAAAAAACTATAATTAATATTGTTCAATTTACAGACATCGGCATGGAGCTTCCCCTTACGCTTCCCAGACCTGCATCTACAGAGCTACTGGTTCTCTAGGGAAACCATAGGTCTTCACACATCTGGGATGGGCAATGTATGTCCCAGACCTTCCACCCCAGACGTATAGACGATCTATGAGAGTTCATTAGGGACCACCACTGCATTCCAGTACAGTTAGACGCCTTCAGCAGTCGATTTTTTACAAGATCAAAGAGATTGGTCGGTTGTAGTTCGGCTGCGCGATGATCACAACTATGATATAGTGGTGGCGACACGAGATGCACATGTTTCATCTACCCATTGGCGAGGCTACCATCATGCTAGAGGACGTGGAGGTTCTTTTCAGGTTGCCTGTTAATGGTATACTTGTACCTTACTCGCATGCTCTTAGGGACTATACTGGAGAGGGCTACCTTCATATATTGCAGAGGCTCACCGATTTCCATCTTGTGGAGCCGACTACGTTTAGTAGGGTCAGTCGATCGCAACTGACGCCCGTTAGGCGGCATCTGTTGGCGCTGCACGCGGAGATTACTGACGACTCACCACCTGAGGATATCAACCGGCAGACGAGGTTGTTGCTGCTGATGATGTTTGGTGGTATATTGTTCCCGAACACTTCGGGAAACCTTGTCAGCTTGCGATTTCTACATCATTTGGAGTGACTAGATGATTTACTTGGGTACAGCTGGGGTAGAGCTGTTCTAGCTTACCTTTATAGGCATATGTGCCAGGCATGCATGGGCTCCGTGAGAGACGTTTCCAATTTTATACCGCTACTGCAGGTGAAAACATTGTCAATTCTTTACATGATTCTAATAAACATACTAAAAAGTGCCTTAAATATTACGTCAACAATTTATATTAGGTTTGGGCCTGAAAGTTGTTCCTGCAGTTCCAGCCACCGATAGCTCCGGATGCACCACCTCCACTGTTTCTCCCACTAGATAGGAGGTGGGTAGATAGGTGAGGCCATGCCCGCGAGGTCGAGGCTCAGCATCATCTCCCTTATTACAGGGATTTGTGGATTTTCTTGAAGGCGCTTAGGAACATATATACTTAAGTTTACTTGGCCTAGATTGATATGTGTTGTGTTTACTCATGATTCGTTTTTTTAATAAATAATTCATATGGAAGACATATATCGACACACTTATAGCTGGATTGCCAGATTATTGCTCCTGTGGTCGAGCTATGTGGAGCTATTCCATCCAACTTATATGTCTTGATATAGTCAAGAATTATGCCACCGAACGAGTCCTTCGACAGTTTGGTCAACCCCATCTTGTACCTATTCCGCCCACTTAGCATTCCTACATTACCATTGGGATGATTACTGCAAGGTCGACCAGGAATACTTGGCCTGGCTATAGGCCTAGAGAGAGGATTAGGACCAGAGGTATGGCCTCATTCCGCCACATCCTCCACCTGACCGTTTGGACGGCGAGCATGAGTACATGGGTTGTATCGCAAAGTTACCAGAGTTCTCATCGGGAATCTCGTTCATCGCGATGGTGGTCAGTACGTTCCATACGCCGGGAGGCATGAGGCACTGGTATGTTATTTTTTATACTTACTTATAATGTTACATTAATTTAATATCCTTCCTTAATTAATATTTTATATGCTATGCAAGCTATTGTCTTACACTAGTTCTACCAGTTGGGACTGGAGATGCTACAACATATAGGCGAGGAAGCGGTAGTTGTGCACGGGTTTGGCCGTCGAGTTACTGATCTTACTGCTGACACATTGAGACGTGCACGAGAGTATGGGCTCTTAGGATATGAAGTTGCTTATGTGTCGCCCGAGGAATACCATCATGGGCTACAAGTGGCCCCTCGGTCCGGATGGATGCGTAAAAGATGTTGGCGAAGAAGATAAAGACGATGATAATGAAATAGTGCCAGAAGTGACGATAATGGCAAATGAAAATTGTTATTTGTTTCATGAGAAATATTTTAAATTTTTGTATTGAGTCTTCAATGTTAATGTCAATTATATTTAATTATCTGAAATATAATTTTATTTCAGAAATATTGCAAATTGAACCTTTTACAGACATTTAGTAAAACAAAAATACTGCAACAAAACACTAAGTTTATCCTTGATAATTGGGCACATTAGAAGAACTACCATCGAGAGCTGAATTACCACCGCTTCCCAAACCAACTGAAGGACATTTACGGTGATCGTGTCCTTTTTGGGAACATATGCCACATTTAAGTGCATAAACGGTATCACCAACATCCATATGATTCCGTAGTCGCAGTCCTTTTTGCACTTGTCGTTGACGCACATAATCCTTGTTACATACCATTTTAAATGATTCCGGTGCCCAATAATGCTCAGCACCCACTAGTTGGAGGTGGCCACTATAGGTGTTTACGTATGCAGCAAAACTATATTCTTTATTAACGTACCTCGTCATTGCAAAACCTGTATGTTGAAAGCACTTCATGGCATGTGAGCATGGAAAGTGATAGATCGACCATTTCCCACACGAACAAAATCTTCTCGATACATTGATGGTGTGGGTATTATTATCGCAGTTTTGATGTAGACCACTACGAACTTCAAAAATATTTTGCTCGCTGCAATACTGCAAAAATGCATGGCACTGTGCTTGCTTCCTATATTTCTCAAATCGCTTCATTAGCTGTGGCATAAATTCAATACCCTTTTATATCAATGGCGATGCATCTCTGTATCTTTCTTAAAACCTCTCCGCCATCTGCTTGAATGATATCCGCACCATGGCAGTGACAAGCAATCCAAGTACAGATGTTAACAAGCCGTTGAAAGAATCTGACATGTTTGTAGTCAAAATTCCCCATCTTCTACCACCATCCTTATGAAATGTCCACTTGTCAAGCTCATGTCGCATCAACTAACGAAGGCTTCTAGGTCTTCCTACCAAATTAATTCCATCCGCCTCCTAAATTTACACTCTTGGTGATCTGTTGCAGCCATCCACATTGAACCATGGGAGTTCTTGTTCGGATGAGCCCTCTACAAGTTGCCCTTCAAGTGCCTAACATAGTAACCGTGGTAGGCATAGGGTTCCTGCAATGCACGCAAACTCTGTGAAGAACTTGAAATACCACCATAGCAATCAGATATTAGACAAATACCCGAACTTTGTCTAACAACGTGCTCCTTCAAGTGGTTCAAAAACAATGTCCAAGTCTCTTGGCTTTTATTGGCACAAATAGCCAATGTGAGAGGAAATATGCTTCCATTAGCATCTACTGCAACGGTGATCAACAACTTAATATCATAATTTCCATAGACATGAGTGTCGTCTATGGATATTATCGGCTGACAATAAACAAAACCATCAATGGTTGGTTTAATTTCCCAGAACACATATCAGAATATGAATTCTTGTATTCTCGGACTCCGCTCAACCTTTCATTCGACAATAGTCCGGGGTTAAAGTGTTTCAATGCAACTATATACCTGGGTAGATTGGAAATGACTTATCCCAGTTACCATAAACAATCTCAAATGCACATTTACGCTCGATAAATGCCTTTCTTTTGGTAGTGGTACATCCATATACCTGGTGGACAATGTTATACACTCTTTAATCTTGTACTTTATGGAAGATTCAATGTGTGGAATCAAGACAAAGAGAAATCAAGTCAACATTGAAGTTAAAATCCCACTGAATATGTCCATATCACAAGTATGGGTGCCAATGTATTTCCCCACAATCCACATAATTATTTTCAACTTTCTCGCACGCAGCATCCATTTATAATAACAATAACCCCAACAACATACCAAGTATATTCCCAACAGGTGGGGTCTGGGGAGGGTAGTTTGTATGCAGACCTTACCCCTACCTAATGAAGGTAGAGAGGTTATTTCTGATAGAACCTCGGTTCGGGAAGAAGAAGAAGAAGAAGAAGAAGAAGAAGAAGAAGAAGAAGAAGAAGAGGAAGAAGAGGAGGAAGAAGAGGAGGAAGAAGAGGAGGAAGAAGAGGAGGAGGAAGAAGAAGAAGAAGAAGAAGAAGAAGAAGAAGAAGAAGAAGAAGAAGAAGAAGAAGAAAAGCAAGAAGAATAAGAAGAGGAAGAAGAAGAAGAAGAAGAGCAAGAAGAAGAAGAAGAAGAAAGAAAGAAAGAAAGAAAGAAAGAAAGAAAGAGAGAAGAAAAACAGGGAGATAAAGGATACGTAGTACTAAATAATAACAACATGGAATAAAATACTCGAGGAAAACAAAATCACATAATGCAATTAAGATCTGAGAATACGAAGGGACATGTGTATTACTAAGACTATCGGTGAGCAACTAAGAAACTCCCAACTACCTACTAACATTGTACCCTAATCCTCGACTTCCACACCCTCCTACAACAAATAACCTTGTATACTTTCAAAGATGACTCATGAACCACGATCTCACGACATTCTTTTATGATGTACATTCACACCGCCCTACTTAGGCTTGTTTTATCTACAAAAAACATATTCTTTGACAGCACTGTTTCTCTAGATTCATCCCACATTGCTGTCTGAATTCGTCAAGATCCCTTGTGGGGGAATCCACATCCGGCATATTGGGCAACTGATCAAGGTATGGAATCCCCTTGAATCAAAGGGAATATGTGACTCCTACGCTCTAGGTCTAACGGGAGTGGAGTCTGCATATAAGGAGCATGCTCATTGGTGGCATCGTGCTCCCTCGGCGAATCAGGTTGATCATTCTCATCCTCATCATTATCACCCTCATTAGGGAACGGTGTGTCATCTCCAGACTTATCAACCTTGTTGTCATAATCACAATCATCTTTCTGACTCTAAGCATCTGCCAAATCCTTATTAAATATATTGTCTTTGGGAAATTGAGTAAGGATAAGACCTTCAAGTTGCTCATTTTCACTGCAAAAACAATAAATTAATGAGTTTCTCAAATTCATCCAAATATTATATATAAACTTTATCACTTAACTTACAAATCATAATATGTTGATATCTCATGATGCACGTTATCCTGTTGTTGATGACTGTCACTCCCTTTTCTACCCCCCAAAAGATGTATGCGTGTTATTGATTGTTGTGGGTTAAAGGGTTTTTCCAATTGAAGTGACAATTTTGAAATAGGGATTATTTTATGGTTCAGAGTCGCCACTTGGAATTTATTTTTTCCGGTGTTCCAAGTCACCTTTTATTTGAATCCCTAATCAAAGGAAGATTTGACTCTCTTNGGAATTCTGTTGACCGGGGAGAAGGTATAAGGCATTCCCCGAGTCCCGTGGTTCTAGCACGGTCGCTTTATTGACTTAAACTTGGCTTAAATTAATTCTAAATAAATTGTGATTTATTAGTTTTTGTGTTTTAATTGTCCGCGTTTACTTCTTGATTATTAGAATTATCAAGGAAGATGATTTTTGGATAAATTACGTTGTCATAATCACGCTACGCAAGCGAATGCGTGATCGAGACGACAATTTATTAATTTATCATAACAGCGCTACGCAAGCGAATCCGCAATTATGACGAAAGATTAATAGAAAATTATTACTTTTGAAAAACAAAAAAATTACTACATTTAAAGGAATTAATTAAAATTAACTATAGCGCTACGCAAGCGAATCCGCGATTTTTAGCAAATTATTAACAAAATAAAAAAAATTAACTAAAAAAAAAAAAATTAAGAGTATGAAATGACATCGTTGAATTAATTTATTTAATGTTAACCGTCACGCTACACAAGCGATTTCGTGAAGTTACACCGCGCCTACTATNTGGAGAAGCAATGGTGTTCTTGGGTGGTCGCGACAGTGAGGAGGCGGCGGAGCGGTGGCAGTGTTGGTGGCGTTGGTGGTGTTGTTTTTTGGGGGGTTTGAATGTTTTGAGGCTTGGAATGGAGAAAAGGAGAGTGGGAGGAGGCCGTTGGTGTAAAGGTTTTGGAGCTTGGAGTGGTGAGCGGCGGCTAGGGTTTCGGTTAGGGCTTAGATTTACGGAGATTGAGAGGGGTTATGGGGATTTGGGGTTCGGATTCATGGAGAGGAGGTTGAGATGAGTGAGGGGTGAAATTTTGGTGGTGTTTGAAGCAGCGGCGCGCATTGGGGCAGGGTGGCGGCGGCTAGGTCTTGAAGATGAGAGGAGAGGATTTATAAGAGAATAAGAAGAAGAAGAAGAAGAAGAAGAAGAAGAAGAAGAAGAAGAAGAAGAAGAAGAAGAAGAAAGGAGATAAGGGAAATAGGGGGCGATTTTTCGGGGGTTAGAGGTTCAAATACCTAAACGATGATTAAATCAGGGCCATTGGATCAAGTCAATATGTGTGGCTAAGATTAAATCTCAGCCACTTAACCAAAACGACGTCATTTTGGCACGTTTGGTTGGGGTCTTGAGTTGGGCAGGTTAGGTGCTTTGGGCCGCTGGTTTTGGTCCATTTTTGGGCCAATTTCTTCTTCAAAAAGCAAAGCCCAGTCCCTTAACCCCCTTATCAAACTAATTAAACTAAAAATCTAATACTAAAAATCTACAAACACACAAAAATAATTATTCCAAAGTATAAGGTAAAAGAAAAACAAAACAAAAAACAAAAATTAGGCATTTACAGTTGCCCCTCTTTGCTCGAGAACATGAAGAGATTTCGTGCAAAGAAACAGTGAATCCATGACTAATTTTTCTCACACCACTACAATGAAGCGTTTTGAAAAAGGTGACCGAACCTTGCTTCCGAGGTTGCCTACATATCCTTGGCTATAAAGGAATCAGGTCAGTGTAGTTCTGGGAAATTTTGGTAGTTGGGACTAACGGACACTGGAGTTAAGACTGTTGTTGTTGTTGATGTTGCTGTTGTTGTCGCTGTTGCTTGCTTATTACATCAAAAGAAGAAGAGAACTACATATTGCTGCAAGCTAAGAGTTACAACATTTCCTATCTATGTGTCTTCTGGAGCCAAATCATGATTCTTGGCTTGCTCGCTTGTATTGACCTTAGATTGGATTTTGATGCTCTTTGAAGAAAAGACTATGGATCATTCTTGATTGCTCGATTTCCCGATCAGAATTTGGGAAAATGAAATTTGAGAAGCTAGATTGTTGACACATTGTCAATGCTAACTCCAACCATCTTGTGATCGAACGACTTCTTTCTTCTGATGAGACACTGAAACTGCAAGCTTTAACCGTCATATGTGCTCTAGGGCGGGGCCTGAAAAGCCATCAAAGACGAACAAAACGAACAAAATTTTCTGCCCCAGTTTGAACTAGGAAAATTTTGTGAGTTATCAGAGAAAGTTATAAACTATCTAATTTATTGAAAGGCACACAGAAACAGTAGAATAAACTAGCTAAAAGAGATAAAATTTTGTAACGAGGGATTGTGTACCCTACGTTACTAAGAGGATTGGGAACCAGGGGTTGGAACCCTGTATTACCGAAAGAAAATGTAACCAGGGGTTGGAACCCTGTACTACTGGAGAAGAATGTAACCAAGGGTTGGTACCCTGTATTACTGGAGAAGAATGTAACCAGGGGTTGGTACCCTGTATTACTGGAAAGAATGTAACCAGGGGTTAGTACCCTGTATTACTGGAAAGGAGTGTAACCAGGGGTTAGTACCCTGTATTACCAGGAAATGGATATAACCAGGGTTTGGCACCCTGTATTATCGGAAATGGCTGTAATCAGGGGTTGACACCCTGTATTATTGGAGAAGAAATGTAACCAGGGGTTGGTACCCTGTATTACTAGAAGAAATGTAACCAGGGGTTGGCACCCTGTATTACTGGAAGGAAATGTAACCAGGGGCTGGCACCCTGTATTACCGGAAGGAAATGTAACCAGGGGTTGGTACCCTGTGTTACTGATAAACCGTTGAATTCCTATAGGCGTATTGGTTCTTCCTGGGTTAAGCTATGTAAAATGACCCGAGCGAAGAGTGCTTCTACCCGGAACTATGAGCTGGATCCCCCTAGGTGAAATGGCTCTACTTGGGTTAAACTACGTAAGACAACCTGAGCGAAGGGTACTTCTACCCGGAACTATGAGCTGGATCCCCCTAGGTGAAATGGTTCTACCTGAGTTAAGC
>ML417186.1:213856-225966 GCA_005239525.1 Nicotiana knightiana | reverse complement strand
TCGATCGAATACAGTATCGAGTGCCAGTCGTGCCTCCCCTAGTTTGGGGCGTGACAAGAAGTTGGCCCAGGACTTTTCATTTCCGAAGCCTGATCTTGTAATTGCGAGATCAGAGGCCTGCCAACACCAGATATCAGCTGAGTGAAATTTTTTCTAAGTCTAAACACTTTGTAACCTACACGAAACTCACCCGAGCCCTCGGGGCTCCAAACCAAACATGCACGTAAGTCTAAAAATATCATACGGACTTACTCGTGATATCAAATCATCAAAATAACATAAAAAACTACAAGTCTAACCTCAAAACTCAAGATTTCCTAAAAAACACTCAAATTTATAACTTTTCAACCGCACGTCCAAATCACGTCAATTCAACTTCGATTCTCATCAAACTTTACAGATAAGACTTGAATATCACAACAAACTCCGGGCTCCGAAATCAAAATACGGGCCCAATACCAACGATTTCAAATATTATTTTATTTCTTTATTTCCTGCAAAAACCAACACAACAATTTTCTTCAAAAATTGTTTACTAAGGCTAGGGACCTCGGAATTCAATTCCGAGCATACGCCCAAGTTTCATATTTTACTGCGGACCTCCGGGGATCGTTGGAACACAGATCCGGGTCCGTTTACTCAAAATATTGACCAAAGTCAACTAATACTAAATTTTAACTCTAGAAATTTCTATATCTCATATTTTCACATAAAAGCTTTTCGGATTCACGTCCGGATTGCGCACGCAGCTCGAGATAATTAAAATTGGTCTTTTTAAGGCTAATAAGCCTAGAATGGAGTCTAAATTCGTAAAATGACCCTTTGGGTCATCACAAGTTCTGTATATAAATGACCATTCTAATCGGTCAAAAGCCTTTTCAAGATCTATTTTCAGGACCATCTTTCCTTTTGATCCTAATTGTTTATGCATTTTTAACATAAGTTCATGGATGATTATGACAGTGTCACTTATTCGTCTACCTTTGATTAAACTAGCTTGGTAAGGATTGTTAATGCTAATTAGTTAAGGTATTAGTCTGTTAGCAATGATCTTAGTAATGACTTTATATATGGTGTTACATAATCCAAAATGTCAAAAGTTCTTTAGATTGTTAGCATTAGGAATTTTTGGTATAAGACAAAGGTAGGTATCAATGTGCCTGATTCAAACACTTGATGACAAAGATCTATAACTGAAGAGTTGAGTATATGCCAATATTTCTGAAAGAAAAATGGGCGGAGTCCATCTGAACCTTGCAATTTAAATGGTTTAAAGAAAAATATAGCATTTTTAATTTTTAAAGGGGATATGTTAAAAGTCTAGAGATGATATATCAAGATTTTTGTGGCTAGAGGGGTCAGACTTTATATAATTCCAATTAAAGTAAGCATGATTAGTAGAAAATTCTTGTTGGAAGTAGGAGTAAGTGTGATCCATTATTTTTGGAAGATCATCTATCCAATTTCCTTTTGAGCCTTTAAAAACCCAATCTTGTTTTTCTTTCTTTTGTTGGTGGCACTTATGTGGAAGAATTTTGTGTTTGAATCACCTTCGTTAAGCCAATGAATTCTAGACCTAAGCTTCCAGTAGTCCTCTTAGATTTTGAGGTAGTTATTATATTCAGATTTAAGGGTGACTTCAAGATGGTGCAAGAAGATGCTAGAGCCATACGAACTAGATTTTTGCATACCATTTAACCTAGCTAATAACCTATTCTTCTTTCTGAAGAGGTATCCAAAGGTTTCATTTTTCCAATTTGTAACAAAATCTTTAAAAATAATTGACGCATTAATAAAGTTATTGTTGTGCCAACAGTCTTTAACTAAACTGCTAAATTTTGGATGGCCACTGTAACGACCCGGTCGGTCATTTTGAGAGTTAGCGCCCCGATCCCCTAATAACTACTTCTCCCATGTCTATTTCTGCTTTTAGAACTTGTCGGAACGTTGAGTGGTGAAGTTCGGAGAGTATTTGGACACATAGTCTTTATATGTGAGTTTAAGCTTTAGAAAATGGACAGTAGTTGGAACTATGGGAAAACGGGTCCGGAATGAGATTTCGTCAACTTCGTTAGCTCTGTTGGGTGATTTCGGGGTTAGGAGCGTATTCAGATTGTGTTTTCGAGGTCTGTAGTAGAGTTAGGCTTGAATTGGCGAAAGTTAGAATTTCGGCGATTTCGGCCGATAGGTAAAATTTTGATATCAGGCTCGGAATGGAATTCCAGAAATGACAGTAGATCCGTGGTGGTGACCCGTGTGTAAAATTTGAGGTCATTCGGATGAGTTTTGACGTGTTTCGGCATCAGATGTAGATTTTGAAAATTTCATAAGTTCTTAGGCTTGAATCTATGCATAAATGATGATTTTGATGTTATGAGATGTGTTTTGAAGGCTCGACTAAGTTCGAATGAGGTATTAGGATTGGTTGGTAGGTTTGGTTGAGGTCCCGGGGGCCTTGGGTGTGGTTCGAGTGCTCAAACGGATAAATTTATCCTTAAGCTTATTGTTGGTTTTTCTGGTTTTACAGCAGCAGTCTTTTGTTCATCGCGATCGCGTGAGTTCATCCGCGATCGCATAGGATAAGTTGAGGCATGCAAGAAATTATTATATGCGATCGCACAAGTTGTGTCGCGATCGCAGTGTTTGGGTAGTATAGTCTCCGCGTTCGCATAGCCCATGTCGTGATCATATAAAATACCTTAGGCAGCGGAAGTTTGAGTATTGTTCTACGCGGTCGCATGAAGCTAACCGGGATCGCGTATCTTTGAGTAGATAAGGTTCGCGATCACGAGCTGTACGCTGCGTTCGCGTAGAGGAATTTTAGGCGCGTGTTGGAATACCCTTCTCGATCGCGACTGGAAGTACGCGATCGCATAGAACAAATAACTGGGCAGAACATTTAAAGACCCAAATTCGAGGGTTTGAACTATTTTCACATTTTTTAACTTAAGAGCTCGGGAAGTGCGATTTTTGGAGAGTTTTGCATCTGGGCAACTTGGGTAAGTGATTTCTACCCAATTTAGACTAATTTCCATGATTATACTCTTTAATCTAGCCTTAAATTCGAAATTTTGGTGCAAAAATTTGGGAAAAATTGGATAAACTTCCTAGGCTGAATTCTTGAGTTTTGATTGGAATTTTGACATCCGATTTGAGTAATTCTTATATGGTTAGACTCGTGAGTGAATGAGTGTCCGAAATTTATAATTTTTACGCGATTCCGAGACGTGGGCCCTGGGGAGTTTTTGCGCAAATTTCCTAATTTCGCGTATTAGCTTCGAACTAATTAGCTATTTTGATTCCTTAAAGTGATATTTACATTATGCAATCGAATTGATTAGATTTGGGCCACCCGGAGTCGGATATTCGTGGCAAGAGCGTGGTTTTGAGTTGAGTAGCGCAGTCGAGGTAAGTGGTTTGCCTAACTCTGTGTTGGGGACTTCCCTTTAGGTTGTTTTGATATTGTTTTATTATATGGGCGTCGTGTACGTGAGGTGACGAGTCCGTACACGGGCCATTGTTGCTAAAACCCCATTTTCCTTCCAGGACATACATCATTTTTATTCCTATTTCACTGTTTCATGTACTAACTGTGTAGTTTGGATTAGGAAGGAGCATGTCTACCTGTTTTACTCGAATTTCTCCTAATTGTCACTATGTGCACCATGTTTAGGTAGTTTTATCTGTACTCTTGCCTGCGATCGTTTCTTGCACTGTTAAAATAAACTGTATCCAGTATTTATTCGCATTTGCATATTCAAATTGAGACTACGGACGAGATTCCGGGAGCTTTCCCCTGTACTGCATTACATATTTAAATTGGGACTACGGACGAGATTCCGGGAGCTTTTCCCCTGTACTGCATTGCATATTTAAATTGGGACTACGGACGAGATTCCGGGAGCTTTCCCCCTGTACTGCATTAGATATTTAAATTGGGACTACGGGCGAGATTCCGGGAGCTTTCCCCTGTACTGCATTGCATATTTAAATTGGGACTACGGACGAGATTCCGGGAGCTTTCCCCCTGTACTGCATTGCATATTTAAATTGGGACTACGAACGAGATTCTGGGAGCTTTTTCCCTGTACTGCATTGCATATTTGTTGTTGTGAGATAAGTTGTGCTGAGTTGAGAGCTCCCTGTTGCTATTTTCTTTTAGCTCATTATTTCTACTGTTGTGCCTTAGCTTATTACATCTCTTTGTCAAAATTTTAAATTGTTTTTACTATAAACCTCTAGTAGAGCCTTAACCTGACCTCGTCACTACTTGACTGGGGTTAGGCTTGGCACTTACTGAGTACCAATTGTGGAGTACTCACGCTCTTTCTTGAGCATGTTTTCCATGTGCAGATCCAGGTACCAGCACCCAGTATCGTGGCTAGGAGTCGTTCTAGCAGCTGCTAGGAGACCGCGAGGTAATTTTTCCACGTCCGCAGAATCCTATGAGTCCCCTTCTACTCGAGTATAGGCATAGACGACTTATGTATTTTTCACTATTTCATTGTATGGAGCTACATTTAGTACAGAGCTTGTGACTTTCGTGACATTTCGGATTTTGGGAAGTGAAATTGTACATGTTGAGTAGCTATGTTATATCTGCTTAAGTTCTTGTCTATCTTTATTTTATTGATTCTATTATTTTCGCAAATTTAGGCTTACCTAGTCGTAGAGACTAGGTGCCGTCATGATACCTTTCGAAGGGAAAATCGGGTCGTGACAGCTACTCCAGAAGGTCTCTAGTGTAAAAGGTTTGGGAGGGTGTTGTTATGTTTAGGAATTAATTCAAGCAGCATGGGATTATGGTCAGAATGAGTTTTTGGTAGATGGATTACTAAAGCTTTGGGAAATAGCTTTACCCAGATATCATTGGCAAAATTTTTATCTAATCTTTGCATAATAAGGTCCCTTCTAAAGTTTCGATGGTTTGACCAAGTGTATTTACAATCCTTAAAACCTATATCCATTAAATTACAATAATTTATTTTTGCCTAGAGTTTGGCAACTCGTCTCATACTAAAAGGGTTTCCTCCAAATTTTTCATTTGCTTTCATTACATCACTTAAATCACCCCTAGTAACCAAGCTCCTTTGTAGTTGTCAAAAACATTACTAATGTTATCCCACATTAAATTTTTATTAAAAATATTATTACTAGCATATATAGAGGAAAAAAGTCGAGGGTCTCGGATATGAGGTACGTCAATTAGAGCATGAAGTTCATTATTTCTTTTGACAAAGTTGTTGACATTCACCAAGTTTGTATCCCAAAGGATTGCCATACCGCCTGACACACAGCTGGGACCTCGACCATGTCCGAAAAGCCAAACTCGTTCATTAAGCTACGATGATTTGTCATTCTAGTTTCAAGGAGGGTCGCCATGCAAGGATGGTGAGTGGCTATCATGTCACAAAAGTTCCTTCTAAACTCATCGTTGTTACCTCCCCTAATATTCCAAATAATAATAGTTTTAGCAAAATTAATGATTTGAGGTAGGGATGGAGATGGCCATTCACTTGACTCCCCGGAGGGAATACTGGATTTCTTCTTAGAGAGGGTACCAAAATCATTGCTTGTTTCCTCACAGTGGGGTCCTTGGGTGATTGAATGTCCATTGTGCATTTGAAGCGAATTTGGACAAGCTGGAATAAGCCTCTTCTACCGCATCTCCTCGAATAAAAATACTTTTACTTTGTCTAGGTTTTAGGATTCCACCACTAAATCTCCTATTAGGTTGATGGGATCTTCCTTCAAGACTCATCGTTGTTATCTCCCCTAATATTCTAAATAATAATAGTTTTAACACGATTCATGATTTGAGGTAGGGGTGGAGATGACCATTCACTTGACTCCCCTGAGGGAATACTGGATTTCTTCTTAGAGAGGGTATCGAAATCATTGATTGTTGTCCATTGTGCATTTGAATTGAATTTGGACAAGCTGGAATAAACCTCGTCTCCTGCATCTTCTCGAATAAAAATACCTTTACTTCATCTCGGTTTGAGGATTCCACCACTAAATCTCCTATTAGGTTGATAGGCTCTTCCATCCCCTCTTCTACTGGATTTCCTAGGTCCTGGAACATTTTTGGTTTTGGGAAATGGGGACCCATGGTTCCAAGGTTTACTGGGATTTGTGGATTCATGTGGTTTAGAGATGGATCTCATGTCATCAAGACTGGGTTGAGTGCAATCATATCCTGGGAGGGAATAATGGTAGGTCTATCCCCTGTTTTGAGGTCGATATGGATTTTGATCGTAGTGGGGTGGGAGGTTCCATTGTGCACACATTGCTTGGATCAAGTTGGTGTTCATCCCCGGTGCTAGCAGTTGCATTATATTGTTTACCCAAATATGATTCATGTAGTTGTTCATTACTAGATGGAGACCCTCATATACTAATTATGCTAGGAATTGTGGATTTTGAGTTAAAATGATACTCTCCTGACCATTGATGTTGAGTTGGAATGATACACCTCTCCCCATTAATACTAATTCTATCCAAGATGTTGGATGGTGATCCTAGGGAAGGAGGGTTGTGCATATATTATATGTAGGTTTGCTAGCTGGGGAGGAAAGGGAGGTAGGTTGTCCATCGTTTGGGTTTGTTGGTTTCTTAGAATTTGTATATGTCTGAATCTCCTCCGGTGGTTTAGAGGAATTCTTGGCGTTGTGTTTAGATAAATGTTGGTGATTTAAGGGCTTGGGGATGGAGGTAGGAGAAATGATTACCTCTATTTGCATGGCATCCGAAAGATTTAGCGTGTTAGTATTAGTAGAGGATTTTGCATGCTTTTGATATGGCATGTGTATCGATGTTGTGATGTTTGTTTAATGGGTTGATTTTGTTTGGACGGTAGTAATTCTGCATGCATAGAGGTATTGCTAGTTGATTGGTGATTATAATTAATAATGGGGTTAGGGTCATCATTAACTATGTTAATAGGGGAGGGAATGTCGTTTGATTTGATTTGGAGGCTATTAAGGTTAGGTTCTTCCGTACTACTCCCTCCGGTCCAAAATAAGTAATTTTTTGGTTGTTTTCACACACAATAAGAAATTCACCTTTTAACATTAATTAATAATAAACTTGACCATATTAACCTTTAGTATCTCTTCATATAAACACTCGTAACACATACTCCAATATTATATATTCCAACGATAATGTAGGGAAAAAATAATTAATTCATTCTTGAAATCTGAAAAAATTACTTATTTTCGACCACAAAAAAAAGCTAAAAAATCACTTATTTTGGACCGGAGGAAGGAACAAGTTTGTCGTCTAGTGGTTTTAGAATGCTTTGGGCAATGTTAGTCTTTAGTGGCCGGTCGTTAGTGGTATTTTGGTTATTACCACTAGAGGTATTATCCAAAACTGTTTGCTGTGTGTCTAAGTTAATGACTGAAAAGTGGTTTTTTGTGTCTGTGATTTTCATCACTTGGGTTACTAGTTCGTTCTTGGGCATGGTCTGGTATGTAGACATTATTAAGCGGATTGGTAGAGTACTTAGGAATATATTTTAATTGTTGGGTGACAATGTACTAACCTGTTGCAATACTGAATAACTTACGTCGATACCTGAATCGTGATTCTTGCTTGCTGCTTCTTTTGTTTTTGTTGGTGTCAATTTTCTGCTTCGTGTGAATGGCACTTTATGCCAGCCTTCCTCTTTCGTAGATGAACCGTGGACCTTTTTGGAGGATCAAATTCATACTTTCTTCTTGATGAGAGGAAAGTTTTCAAAATATTCTTTTGCTTGGAGTTTTATTATTGGAGTTATATTCTTTGTTTGTCCTCTGAGGTTATAGGGATATTGATGGGACATTCCTCATTTTTCATAACGGGAGAGGTTTCTGATTCATATATATACTTGAATGTCAATTGGGAGGGTGAGGGATGATAAGGGATTTGCAGTAATATTAATGGTTTCCTCTTTCCACAAGAGTTTGTTCTTGACAGTTGGAAGAGGGAGGGATTTATTGTGACGCTTGGGTTAATTGAAGCTTTAATTGTCTTCATTGATTTGAATTGAATTTTTACTATCCGGAGGTTTTGGTGGCATTCTTGATCAGTGGTAGATGAATTCATGTGGATTGAGGGTTGAGAAATGTTGCAAGAAGAATTTCTAGAGATAAGGAAGAAGTTCTCTCTCTAGAATTGTCTTTGGAGAAAATCGCAAGTTAATAATTGGAGGATTACTAGGAATACCAATATAAAGGAGACTAAAATTAAGCTAAAGAGTAAACAAAATACAACAAGAGCTCGATATTTGTTTTCCATAATATTTAACTAGATTCTGTGTTTGGTTCCCAATACCTAGAAGATTATTGCATGCACCCTTCTTAGAAGGTGGTTACAGACTTGCCGTCATAGGTGCTCTTTAAATGCATAAAATTTGATGGTAATCCTAATATTTTACAATTATTATGGAAAGAAAAATCTTTCAATAGTATATTAAATTACACTAATAACATAAATATTGCATTACATTTACAATTGGTATGACTTAAATTCATCGGATTCGAAGCGATTTTGCATGATGTTTTTTAGAAGACTAAGAGTTCTCTCAAAATATCTTATTCAAGAAATTATTAATAATATGAATATTCATATTATTTGTCGATTAAATTATTTTTTATTCGTATTAAAGATAAGCCGAGTCGAATAAATTATTCATTCTTGCATTTATCCGTTTTCGACCCAGGTTTGCCACTCCTAGTTGTGACACGAAGACGTGATTGGAAATGAAGTATAAACTAGCGTGTGGACCTTGTTCCACAATCCGACATCGGTAATTTTTAACTAGTGCTTCCTCTGTTTCTCTACAGACATTTTACTATCTTAGAAGTGATGAAAAAGAATACGAAAGATGTCCAGATTAGAAATTTATCTCACTATTTTATGGTAGCGTAAAATAAATTTTAAAAAAAATAAAATATAAATTATACGGGTGAAAAAATACTAATCAAGTTCGGACCAAAAAATAAAGCTTATTAGAAAATTAATATCCACCAAGAAAATCTAAATCATACGAGAGGAAAGATATCTAATACATTGCGACTTGCTATTGAAGAATGCTGGAATACCAGTAGATTGCTACTCAAAATGTTGGAAATTATTTAATTTTGATATGAGTTATAAATTAGGTGTGGAAGTTGGGACTTTAGATATTAATTATTTGGTCACTTGTAGTCAATTCCATAATCCAAATACCCAAGAAAACAAACATAATGCTTTGTTAGTTTTAAATTTCATATATAAGATATATTTTTGATATATAAATTTATTTGGTACGGTTCAATATTTTTTCAATTTAGTTTTATAAAACCTACCCATTATTCAGTACGATTATAAATTTATATAAAAACTTATAATTTTATTAAAAATACCTAATGATCGGTTCACTACGGTTCGCACGGCTCGGCGGATTTCGTCAATTTTTATAGATCCATTAACACCCCTACATCTTGCCACTAGCCACAACATACCGAGATATCACACTTTTTTCTTTCTAGATAGGTAACCAACTGGAACTTTCTTTCCTTTTGCAAGCTTTTTATCTTAATTTGTTAAATCAACTCCTAACGTAAATTACAAAAAAAAAAAAAGCAAAATGTGACGATTCTCAAACACTATTGTTTTCCCACAATTGGCAGAAAATTTAAGATTCCGTACTTTGTGGATGGACTAGTACATCGGCAGTTTGATAATTGGAAAAGCTGAACATTAATACTATAGTACCATAAGAAAGTGCCACAAATTTATGGAGTAACCAAATTTATGGGGATTAAGTCAAATGGAGTTTATTGAGGATTTTAATACCAAGATGACAGTGAGCAACTCATCACATCTATTTGTCACACCCCTCTTCTACCCAAAGATATGTGTTATGGATTGCTGGTTAAAGGGTTTTTCCAATTAAAGTGATAAAATTTGAGTAGGTATTATTTTATTTACAGAGTCGCCACTTGGAATTGATTTTTTCGGTGTTCCAAGTCACCATTTATTTGAATCCCTAGTCAAAAGAAGATTTAATTTTTTTATTATTGGTCTGCGAAAAGCAAAGTCCGGGCAAGGAATTCTGTTGACCGGGGAGAAGGTGTAAGGCATTCCCCGAGTCCCGTGGTTCTAGCACGGTCGCTTTATTAACTTAATCTTGGCTTGAACTAATTCTGAATAAACTGTGTTTTATTAGTTTCCCTGTTTTACTTGTCCGCTTTTACTTCTTGATTATTAGATTAATCAGGAAAAAATGATTTTTTGGATAAATTAAGTTGTCATAATCACGCTACGCAAGTGAATGCATAATCGAGACGAAATTTATTAATTTTATCATAACAGCGCTACGCAAGCGAATCCGCGATTATGGCGAAGATTATTAGTACATTACTACTTTTTAAAGAAATTACTACATTCAAGGAATTAATTAAAAATTATCTATCGCACTACGCAAGCGTATATGCAATTTTTAACAACAACAAAAAAAAGGAATAATTAGAAATCAACTATAGCTAGTAGAAATGGTATGAAATTATTGAATTAAAAATTATTGAATGTCAAAACATCACGCTACGCATGCGATTCCGTGAGTTAAAGCGCCTCTACTAATGGTCTAACGTTTAAAATAATCATTAAGGTGATTAAAATTCATAGGTAATTAAGTTATACAATTATTAAAAGAAAATATGATGAATTCAAAACTATTTGAAAAGCTTGTAATTAAAAACTTGGACCAACTTTGTTTGTTGGGTTTAAAATGACGTTGGGCCACTTTCTTCGTTATTAGGCTTCTAGACTAATTCTATTACATACTAATATTATGTCTAAGGCTCAATATTTTAATTCTTTTAACTCCCTTGACAGTAAGCCAATTACTTACACAAGGTAATTCCATAACTCAATACATCCGATCTTAACATACTAATAAATACTAAATCATGGAGAACAAACCTTTACCAACTCTAAACCTCTTTACAAACTCTAAACAATAACCTTGAAGAGAAAAAAAAAATTATGCAATCTTTAGTATTACCAAAGTTTTCTAATCCAGGTATCAAGAGGAATATTTCAAATGAAAGTTGGAAAAAGCTCAATGACGAATCTAATAGACATTCAAAATGACTCTATGGCTACGTTCATATCCAAACAGTGGTGAATGAAAACTCCAGAGATTAAACCTTAACGCAAAGATGGAATCTTTTAAGATTTTACATACGCAGTCTGCTTATTTAAACATAAAGGCCATCAAAAGTTCAATAACAAAACAATCCTCAATTCCATAATCTAACATAGATAAAGTTACTGGAAATAATTATAAGACCCTCTACATGTCTATTATTGATACACGAAAGCAAACGAATTTATACGCCGACATTTTGATGAATTCGAACATTTGAATATTTATTCCAGTCAGCTTGAGGGATATTTAAAGCAGTCCGGACAGAATGTTTTCAAAGGGTTAAGATACACTGAAGAACTCAAATTGCTGCACTTGCATTCATTCTCGATCAAGGATTTCAGTACATTAAAGGAATTACCTGGATAGCAGAAAAATAAGCATCAGCAATGGATCAAATAACAGAAATCAGCAGCAACAAACATCAACATCCAGCAGCTCTTAAACCAAAGAAAATGAACCAGAGATGACGAATGAAGTAACTGAAACTAGCAATGAGTCACTCTGGAATTTTTTACAAGATCCCTCTACTTTCTTAAAGGTTTTACACTCAAGAATTGACTCACAAAGCTCACGAGTTTCAGCTTTCTTTTCAACTTACTAAAGATTCCAAGTTGATTCTTTTTTTTTTGTTTTGTTTTCAAGTGGTGTTCCTTTTTAATTGAGTAAGGATGGGTAAAGATGTTTTTGGAGTGTGTGAAGACGTGTGTTCAAGCCACTTCCAGATGTTCTTCAAGTGTGAAAAAATGAACCCTTTAAGTAGGAAAAATAAGTTCTTTTGGACAGATTTTGGTTCACCAAAAATTTGTCCAAAAGGACTAACTTTGTGTACCAAAACAGTCCATTTTTCACCAAATTCTGACACAAAACAGAGCAGCATGTGTAAACAGTAAAATACCCAACAACCATGTACTTTAAACTCAAGTATTCA
>ML417186.1:142838-198629 GCA_005239525.1 Nicotiana knightiana | reverse complement strand
TGGGGGGGGGTTACTTTTTTGGTGAGACTTAACCATTTATGATGATTCCATCTCATTACAAAGCCATATTTCCCCACACTATTTAGAGTCAAAAGATATTATTTGTGGAATGTTGTGATCATCTCATCTAAAATCTTAAGTTTAAGTTAGCAGAAATACGACACTTTTATTTAATTAATTATATCTTGATTACGACTTCTTGCGTGCGAACCTAATTATTTTCTTATCAACCAAACACGGGAAAATTCTTTTTAAAAATATGTGATATTGAGACTTGAACCCAAAACCTCTAATTAAATGCTTTGGTATCATGTTGAATTTGTTAATAAACTGTATTCGTAAAGTAATTTTGGAAAAGATAAAATAACATATAAACAGAAATATAAATGAAATAAAAGTTAATCCGAGCCCACTGAATTCACAATGTTTTCTTAAGGAATTTAGTTTTCTCCTAGTATCCAAGGTTATGGATTATTTCCTTCCATGATGGAATGAATTAAACACTGGTGTAGTGGTACTTCAAGCCCCAGTGTTTCAGCGAACACAAAGTTTGGTAGCAAATCACACTTACTGTTGCTTTCTTTGAAGTTAAAACAATGCAGAAGAAAGGAGGAAAACTCATAAATTCGTATGAAAAATCTGAGAGAATGGACTTGTATTTATAGCCAATGGTGAGCTCAAAACTGAAGAAGTGCAACTCTTCAGAATGATTGTTTATGTAAAATGGTCATATAACATAAATGGTTAATATTAATATTCGTTGGATTTATTTAATATTAATATTCTCTTATTAAAACGGATATTTAATAACATTTCTATTAATATTACTATTAGCAAATAAATTTGGTCCAAAAAATTAATCAATCAATCATTTGACTGAATCTGAATCCGAGCGAGCGACGACGACGCGAGGCTTGCCTTCTTCTCAACTCTTTTAGAGCTAGAAAAAGAGCAATTGTTTATATACCCATCAAAACCATTTTCTATTCCAATATGGGATAATGTCCCTTTGTCAAGGAGGGAAACACAAACATTTCATTTTTCTTCGATTTCTCATTCACCCTCTTTTAAGTTACATTAAAGCTTAATAACCTAACATAATTGCATAACTACTCATCTAAAAAAGCTTAGCATAGAATATTTTTTGATTTGCGTAATCTTACATTCACAGGGAGCCAACAAACTATACGTCGATGTGCTAACGTCTTCATCAAAATAGATAACTTAATCGTTTTCAAACTAGGCAATATATAGCACCCCGATAGACAGTAATTCACTCATTCATTTATTCTTTTTTCTGTAAAAAATTGTATATCCTTTATAACATGACATTTGGGGTGTTCTTTTTTTTCTTTTTTTCTTTTGGTGTGTGTGTGTGTGTTTTTGAGCGTTGTGTGACAGTGTGAGCGGTGCTTCAGCTGATTGATAACTTTCAGAAAAACATTGACCCTGAACTTGCTCGATTCACCAAGGAAAACTGAGCATTGTTCGATTTTTCTTTGCTAATATTTGTTTTTTAAGGTACCTTTCTCAGATATGATTTTATTAATCACCGTAATATCTAATCCTTAAGCACCTTCAATTTTTCTTCTTTCTGTTTCTATTTTCCTTTTTTCACTCTTGAGTCCTCAAGTTAGTATATATCTTGGAGGCTTCAACGCGGATGAAATACAATACAATACAATACATTATACATAACTAAAAGAAGAGGGATTTCAAAGCACAAGTACTCCATCTTATTAATTATACTAAGGGAAATATAATTACAAGCGTGTGCCATAGGAAGGGGGGATATTACTAATATTTCAGTTCTAAATTCTAACTCATGATTGGCGTAGCTAGTGACCAGCTGAGTCTAGAGCAATTAATTAAGAAGAAAAAACAAGAACTTAATTGGTACGCAGTAGAATATAACTCCAATATTTAAAAATCACAATACAATTAATAACTACATTAATAAACTTCGAATGATTGCAGCTTCTGGACTATCAGCATCAATGGTGGAGAGTAATTGAGAAAGGCGATCACTAAGATCATCCACTTCTCTATTCAAATTTCTTATGTAGTTGCAAGTTTCTTGTAGCACCTTTGATGCCGATGCCTGCAGTGTGAAAACCAACGTATATTAGAAGACAAGATAAAAAGGAGTTAATTAACTGCTAAAGCATAATCACTTTTTAGTACTACTAAACTCTCGATCTAGTCAACACATAGTGTTACGTAATAATTTATTTAGACTAGACATTCCTTAATTTGTGCAATGATGCATTGCAAATCTTTGACAAAGTTTAAGTCATTGACCTACACAAATTACAATTGGTGATGTGTATTTTTTTGGGAGTTGGGACCCAAAGCATGGTCCTAAGGCATGGTCGAAAAGAATTATTCAAATCATAATCTTCTCCTTTTGAACGGCAAGCTTGTACCTCTTCCAAGAAAAAGATATGAAGTGTGTGTCTGTGAGAGAGAGAGGGGCATCCCTTATGCTAATTGTGCATGGTTGATGATTCTCCCTTTAGGTTATATGTATACATACTATTAGTATAATTTAACTGTACATTTTAGTAAGTCATCACTTTATTTTTCAGGTTAATTACTGAATCGCTATAAACAATTATTATTTCTAGTCATTTAATATGATGGTGCAAGAACCTTATATATTGTCCCACAAACTTAAACTCTTTTCTATTATTTACTCTGTGGCAAGACAAATTAGAGTATGTGAAATGGACCTTGAAAATCCAAAAGGAGACATATAATAAATGCCTGAATATAACAAGCGAAATATGTTCCTTCATGAAAAATTCACGGGACTAACACAGACAAGAAGTGCTTAGCTCCACATGATGTGACTTTGGCTACTTAATACCGTGGAAGAAATTTTCCTCTCTTTTCCTCCTAAAGAATTTTAAACTTCTCTGTACACTATGTATCTAAAAACCATAAACATAGATGCAACCGCAAAATATTCAAATGCAGCTGCATGTTTATATATGAACATGCACAAAAGATATACTACTAACTAAGTTTTAGTAGAATAAATTGATTAAGATTAGCTTAAATGTAGCGAAAACAGAATGTTAGAGAAACCTTGCTGGAGCGACGGGTTCGAATCTCAGGAAGAAGTTGTTGCAACTTGGATATGAGGTCAATTATCTGATCATCTGAAATTCTTGAGGAACCTCCTGATGACTGTCTTGACCTTCTGCTTGACATCCTTAAATTAAACTTAAATGTCTTTTATATATTTTCTTTTCTACAATTGGCTAATAGTTGTCTCCTTTTATATAGGAGTATTTGTTTAGAACAAGTGGAAAGCTTATAGTTGGTCGAGGAAAAAGGTAGAGTTTCGTAAAGGAAGAGCAAATTAATAAGTACTAGCTGATAGTGGAAGAAGAAGAAGAAGAAGTTTAGGTACTTAAGAAATAAAATATGAAGAGAAGAGATAACGAACGAGCTTTAAAGGAGGGGAAGGACCACAAAGAGAGAGAGAGAGAGAGAAAGAGAGTACGAAAACATAGACAGCGATGTTGGATGTGAAGAAGACAATAGCATTGAAGAAGTAGCCCAAAGACACCTTCTTGTCAGTAAAACTTTTCTTATGTGGTAACTCTCACTTCCTCTCTACTACGTACTACTACTAGTTTACTAATTACTACTCCTGCTGCAACTCCAAGTTCTATACTTTGTTTTTTTAGAACTTCAACTTAAAAGACGGAGAGAGTGTTGGGGAGGGAGTTGTAAGCAGGGGCCTATAATAGGAGTTAAATTGAACCTATAACTTCGATACGGAGCACAAATTTATGTGCAAAAAATTACTAAAATCGTAATAGATTATAGTTACAGCCAAATCTTTCTATAATAATATCCTTATATAACAACACTTTACTATATAAAAGTCAAGTTTTTTCGGAACCGATTTTCATGTTATGTTATAATATATGTTCTATATAACAACACTTTGCTATAACATCCAAAAATATTCGGAACAAACGAGACTGTTATAGAGAGGTTTGACGGTATATATGAACCCGTATCTTTAGGAATATAATGAATTCAATAATAAGAACCTTAAATGTTGAACTCATAAAGATTAAATCCTAGATAATCCTCTGGTTGTGAGGACATGGGAGGAGCTGGAAGATCACCAAATTAGTAGCTTTAATACAAGTTCTATACTTGTAGTAAGACATATACTAAATACTACTTGATGTCGCTATTCTAGAATTTAAAACTATAAAATTCAAATGCTAACAGTGGGAGGTTTTTTTTATTTTAATTTTTTGCGGGAGAGGGGCCGGTCGAGGCCATAACTAAGTTTAAAAATTTGTGTTTGTTTGTTTGCAAGCTGGGGTTTGATCTCAAGTGGGCTTAAAGAAATGTGTTTGTTATTGTACTAACACGGTGGGCCTTCAATGTACATGTCTCCAAATACAAGATCATGTGATCATTTCCACACACTTAATTCACACTTCCACCAAACTTAATTATAGCTTACCTGGTATATAGAGTGTATATCATTTGATTTACTCAGTCTTCTGTAACAATGAAAGCGAATTTAGCATAAGTTATATACTACCAAAAACTTATATAATCAATTCTGTATATAGTTTGGACCAGCTCTTGTCAATACTTTAGAACTCACTCAAGTTTAATAATCCAAGCTCAACTATCAAGGTATTGTAGTTTTTACCCAACGTTTGGGGCCTCACAATTTTGTCCCCAGTTTGGATTTTAAACCAAAAGGTACATCGATTTCTAAACTCGCTGTTTTATAAGCACTAACTTATTCTTGTTCGTTTCGTTTGTGAGATTAACCTAAAGTAGGTTTCACAGCGAAACCCTTTTCAAGTACAATCACTAGCGATCCGTATTGCGATTAACCTGGTCAATAGTCAATAAAAATCTAGGTAACCAGAAAGATGAATTACTCCAATTACTTTACTTTTAACCCATGCCGTGAATTTTTCCTATGGTACAAAAAGCAAATGGACTTTGATTCACGGATGTCATGGCAGTAATTGGGTGAGCAATTGTACTAGGGAAATAAAGTCGTGGCGTTGATGCAGTGATCCATATTTGGTGCTAATTACAGTCAAAGGAAGCCAAGTTTTACATTTTGCCCCTCCAAGAATAGGGAGAGAGAAGCTAAAAAGAAGAATACTTGAGAAAATTAGGGGACATGCGTGCCACATTTTTAACGAATGTCATGGCTGTGATTGTGTTTCATTTTTTACGTCAGACATATCATGTTTTGCCAATTAATGATCAAAGGACTCGCAACTTTATTTTCCAAAATATATTACAACAAAATAAAGATAATATTATTGTATACAAACCAAATATTAAACTATTACTCAAATACCCCTTTGTTTATGAACATGCATATCTGATGAATTAACATCTCAAGATTGTGTTTTATTATTTTAGTACTAGTTTAAGTACGAAATAAAGCAACCATACTATGTGGACGACCTACTTCACAGTTCACACCACATCTTCCTATGATCCTTGATATCAGTTTTAGAGACAACTTGAGGGATCACGTGAGTCCCATGTGATGGCTTAGAACGTCCAAGATTTTTCGCATTGCTTGCCGGCCAACAAATTGTACTACTAATTAATTGTAATGTCTCTGCTGTGATTCCTATTAACTTAATTGAGAGAGTAAGAGAATAGGCATAATGTATTCTTAAACATTGGTGATCACATTTCGGAATTAGAATATTACATATATGTCTTATGGAATTATTAAAGCAAGGAATTGGATATATTAGCCTATTGGTAGTTATGTTAGTGAGTGAGGGGCATTTTAGTCCTTTTACCCCTCTTACACACGTGACTCGTGTGAGTGGGTTGTATAAAGACAAGCATTCTGTATTAACAGAGGCAGTTGCTCAATAACATAAATGATCTTCTTCTTCGTTCATCTTCTTCTCTCAGCTATGTTCATTCTTAGTTGCATGCAATTTGTGAATTCTTCTAGATTTGTCCTCAAATTTTATCATGGTATCAAAGCGGGCGATTTGAGATTAGATCAAGGATTTCAAAATTTCAGTTGACGGCCATTTTGAAGCTTGAGCTGGTCTGTCATGGCGAAAATTGAAAATTTGCAAATTGATCACAAGCACCCGCTGTTTTTACAACAAATCGACACTCCTGGAATAACATTGATTGATATCAAGCTTACAGGATCTGAAAACAACGCACTGTGGAGCAGATCGATGAGAATGGCGTTGTTGGTGAAAAACAAGTTGGCGTTCATCGATGGAACCTGTTTGAAAAGCACTTATAGAGGTGAATTAGGGAATTAATGGGAACGATGTAATGCTGTGGTGCTTTCGTGGATTGGTCGCACTGTATCTACTCAATTGCAGCCTAGCATCATCTATGTATCAAATGCGAGGAAGGTATGGAATGAATATAAGGAACGTTTTAACAAATCGAGCCTTACTAGGTTTTATCACTTGTGGACAAAAATAGGAACCCAAAGGCAAGGTACATACTCTATAACATCCTATTATACTAAAATGAAGGATTTATGAGATGAAATGTATCTAATGGTGCCAAGAGCAGGGTGTGATTGTGAGGAAACTAGACCTTTTCTAGATCAGTTCAAGACGTACGCTTGCTACAATTCCTTGTTGGTTTAAATGAAATCTATAGTAATGTGAGAAGTCAGATTCTTCTGAAAACACTTGTGTTAACTGTGAATCAAGTGCATGCAATAGCAGTTCAGGAAGAGAGTCAATGAACACTTAGTGTAGCTAATTCAGATAAGGAGCCTTTAACTATGCTAGCTGGAGGGGGACAGGGTTTCAAGGCTGCAAGGAAACCAGGTCTCATATGTGATTATTGTTGTTACAAAAATCATTTGAAGGAGAACTTCTACAAGATTATAGGCTATCCAGCAGATTTTAAAAGCAAGAAAAAGCCTCAGAACACTCGTATAAAAGGATATGCTAACAAATCAACAGGAGAAGGAGGGAGTTCTGACACCACTCCTCATATGCAGGGGCATTACTTCACGAAAGATCAATACAAACAACTAGTGACGGACCCAGAATTTTTACAAAGCGGGTTCAAAATGCAAAGAAGTAAATATACAAAGACAACGAAAAACGACATTATGTAGAGGCAACAAAGATGGTTGTGGAAGCAATGACTTTGAACTTAGAAGTGAAAGATTCAGCCAAGAAAGAAGCAAAGGGAATTGGGAATTATTTATAATTTTTAGATTTTTTATTCTATTAGGGAAAAAAATTAAAATGGTGTAGTTTTCATTTTCTAAATTATACTTATATGGAGAAAGACTTTTCTGGTGTAAAAAAAGAGAAATATAAACTTTCCTATGTCGTATGTATGTCCTATGTCTAAAAGAGTGTCATATATATATATATATATATATATATATATATATATATATATGATAAACTTTCATGTTGACTGTCAATCTGTTAAGGGGGTCAACACAATAAATATAACATTACTTTCTCGAAGAAAGAAAAAATATACCAATATACACAATGTTATTTTTCGATGAAGCGGGTTCGTATGAACCCTCTTAACTCTATGTGGGTCCGCCCCTGAAAATAGCTGTTGAGACTTATAAACAAGCTAGATCCTGATCCATGTGAGTGTCATACTTTAATGGAAGTTATAACATTATTATTCTCTAAGGCATTTAACTATGATTGGATAATGGATACTGGTGATTCACATCATGTTACACCTTATAAAAAAGTGTTAGACAATGTAAGAAAGATTATAAACCAGGATAACAATGTTGTGCAAGTAACTATAAGAGGTAATTGTCAGGTAGCACATACAGGAAGTGTGAAGATATTGGAGGATTTGACACTTAGAGATGTACTGCATGTCCCTGACTTTAAATTCAATCTAAGTCAGTTTCTAAACTGATAGTGTTGTCATGTTGTGCTGCATTTTTCCCTGATTTCTGTGTGTTTTAGGGTCTCTATTGTGGGAAGGTTCTGAGGATTAGTAAAGAACACAATGGTTTGTACATGCTGAAGAATGATCTCAATAAGAAATTCCCAGCTATAGCAAGAAATATTGTGCAAATGCAGGAAGAATCAGCACTGTGGCATATCAGACTAGGTCATCCTTCAACTATTGCAATGCAACATATTCCTCTATTAAAGAATAAGATAAATACCAAGTTACAACATAGTTGTGAAGTGTGTCCTTTGGATAAGAAGAATAGACTTCCTTTACAACTTAGTAGTAGTAAAACAGAACAGATCTTTCAGCATGTGCATGTAGATGTTTGGGGTCCTCACAGTATACCAACATATGACAGAAAATACTACTTTGTAACATTGGTTGATGATTTTAGCAGGTATACTTGGGTATGTTTGTTACAGTCAAAGTGTGAAGTAGTTGTTGTATTGAAGGATTTCTTTACCATGGTGCAAAATCAATTTGGTTTGAATGTTAAAAAATTGAGATCAGATAATGTCATTGAATTCTTTAATTGAAAACGTAATGAGTTATTGAGTTCATTAGGAATAGTGCATCAAAGTAGCTGCACATACATACCCCAAAAAAATGGGGTAGTAGAAAGAAAACACAGGCATATACTGAAAGTAACTAGAGCATTAAAGTTTCAAAGCTCCTTGCCAAACAGATTCTGGGGTGACTGTGTTAAAACAACAGTTTACTTGATAAACAAATGGCCAACTTCTGTTCTATCAGGGAAATCACCGTATGGAGTTCTTTATAAGAAACCAGCTAGCATTGAGTATCTGAATTTTTTTGAATGTCTGTGTTTTGCAAGTATTCTGCCCAGAGGAGACAAATTTGCTCCAAGAGCTAGGAGAGATGTGCTAATAGGATATTCAGAAACTCAAAAAGGTTACAGGTTATATGATTTGGAAAACAAGACCTTTATAGTGAGCAAAGATGTTACATTCAGAGAACAAGTATTCCCTTTCAAAGGAATGACTTCATACTTAGATGACATCCTACTGAGCTAACACCTAAATATCCTTTAATCCTAACACCTCTCAACCTCATCACACACAGATAACCACAAGGTCAGTTATATGAAGAATTGGCTGCAGACAGTGTTGATCAAGTACCATCACAGAATCAGAAAGAGGCAGATATCAGCATGAATCCAAATACTTTAGTTGCATGTGCAGTTGAAGAAGCTGAGGGACTTTCACCAGAAGGGGATACAGTGAATGATGTCAGAAAATCAGCAAGACCCTCTGGACTACCTATATGGCTAAAAGATTATGTGACAACAGGAAAGTTCACAGGGAACAAGCTATATCAAATTTCACAAGGACTCTCATATGCAAATCTCACTGCAGGATATCAATCCTATTTGAAGGCCTTCTCAACACACATTGAACCTGGTTCACTTAAAGAAGCTGCCCAAGATAGCAGATAGGTTGAGGCAATACATCAGGAGATAAGTGCACTAGAGAAAAACAACACATAGGAGTTGGTTGATCTACCACCAAGGAAGCAAGCCATTGGATCAAAATGAGTTTATAAGATAAAACATAAAGCAAATGGAGAAGTAAAAATGTTTAGGGCCAGATTAGCGGCTAAAGGTTACAAGCAAAAGGAGAGCTTAGACTACCATGACACTTTCTCCCTAGTGACAAAAATGGTAAATGTTAGGACCATTATCAGCATTGCTGCAACAAAAGGATGGAATTTGTACCAAATAGATGTAAATAATGCTTTTCTACAAGGTGACTTATATGAAGAGGTGTACAAGGGAGAAAAGTTTGCAGGTTACTAAAATCACTCTATGGGTTGAAATAGGCGTCAAGGCAATGGAACATAAAGTTGACAGATGCATTAGTTACACATGGTTATCTGCAGAGTAATTTTGATCACTCTTTGTTCAGCAAAAGGCAACGCTCAAATTGGTCATCATACTTGTTTATGTAGATGACCTACTAATCACTAGAAGCAGCCCTCAATTAGTTAATCATGCTCAGAAAACATTACAAAGTGAGTTCAAAGTGAAGGATTTGGGTGAACTGAGATACATTCTTAGTATTGAGGTCCTCAGACCATAAAAGATAATGTTACTAAACCAAATAAAATATGCACTTGAGTTAATTTCAGGTGTTGGTCTGAGTGGCTCTAAACTTGTTTCAACACCTATAGAGATTAATCAAAAGCTTACCACAACAGAATATGATGCTCATGTGGGAAAGCTAGGAGATCCAGATTTAGAAGACATTACTGCATATCAGAAGCTGATTGTGAAGCTCTTGTATTTGACAACCACATGACCTGACATTAGTTTTGCTGTACAAACATTGAGCCAGTTCCTGCAGAGTCCAAAACAATCTCATATGGATGCAACCTTAAGAGTGGTTAAGTATATCAAAGGAGCGCCAGGTCTAGGGGTACTTCTACATGCAAAGCCAGTTGACAAATTGACTGCCTACTATGAAGCAGACTGGGCAGCTTGCACTAATACTAGGAGGTATGTGACATGATATGTTGTTAAATTAGGGAGCTTTCTGATCTCATGAAAATCTAAGAAGCAACAAATAGTTAGTAGGAGATCAACAGAAGCGAAATATAGAAGTATGGCAGCTGTAGAAGTCACTTGGTTATCAGACCTCTTGAAGAACTGGGGATACCAATTTCTAAACCTGTCCAATTATTCTGTGACAACAAGGCAGCTATTCAAATTGCTGAGAATCCCATATTTCATGAACGCAACAAACACATAGAAATAAATTGCCACTTTGTACGACAGAAAATCAAATTTGGGCTCCTTACACCACATCAGGTCACTTCTGCTCTACAACTTGCAAACTTGCTCACAAAGGGTCTGTCAGCAGCTCAACATCACTCACTAGTTTCCAAGCTCAACATCACTCAACGTGTTGGACGTCTTCCAACCTCCAGATTGAGGATTAAAGTAGGGAATTGGATATATTAGCCTATTGGTAGTTATGTTAGTAGTGAGGGGTATTTTAGTCCTTTTACCCACCCCTCTTACACACGTGACTCGTGTGAGTGGGTTGTATAAAGACAAGCACTCTCTATTAACAGAGGCAGTTGCTCAATAACAGAAATGATCTTCTTCTTCGTTCATATTCTTCTCTCAGCTATGTTTATTCTTAGTTGCATGCAATTTTGAATTCTTCTAGATCTGAACTCAGATTTTATTAGGAATGTTAGCTACGACTCAGAAGCGGAGCCAGATTTTGAAGTTTATGGGTTATGAATTTGCTACGGAACCTATAACTCGTCTCAGTTGTTGGGTTATTTAATGAATTTTCTAGTACAAATATAATGTTTAAGCAAAAATAATTGAGTTCGGCCGAACCTGCACCTCATGGGCTAGCTCCGCCTCTGCTACGATTATAGAGAGAAAGACCATAAATTGAAATACATTGATTCCGCTCATCATTTTGTTGTTTTCTTAGCCGAGAAAAGCCAGAAATTAGAATGGCACGTAATACATGCGTATTGAATTGTTAATTTGGCGTTTAAGACGAACTTGCAATACGTTGGTATACTAAGGATGAGAAAAGGACTACTAGTTCGACATACTAAATTGTCAACATAAGGATTAATTACAAGTGGCCAAAACAATTGTGTCTAAATGTGTCAATGCGTGAGGCAACTAAGCATGATTAATAAGGGGGCTCTGACAAAATCAGATTAAGTAGGAAGATTAGGAAGTAAGGGTGTCCCCATGGCCGTGCAAACGTTAGGCATGATTAAGAATTTGGGTATCACTGTCAATACCAAATTGAACAAAACCATTAAGTGAATTCTCTCAAACTAAATGGGCTTTTCTCCTTGTTAGGGACATAAGCACATCAGGGATTTTTAATATACTTTAAATAATATATAAGCTTACAATCCAAATAATTATTACACTACCAGTGTAACTAAAGCAGTTTTTAGCAGGTAAGTCTTTCTCATTTTTCAGTTAAACTCATGCACATATTATGGACAATTGCTTAAATTATTTTTCAGAAAACCTAATAATATAAAAATTATTTAATAACATGACCATTACTACTAATAGCCTTATTTTTACTTTTTAAATAGTAAAGTCTTTTATTTTCCCTACGTCCAAAAAAGAAAAAAAACCATTAACACAGACTGTTTCTTTAATGGACCAATAGAGGCAACATATAGGAGATATAGATATCTTCTTTGATATAGAGATTAAGCAAATAGGAAGGGCATTGATGGAGATTGCTGACCTCACGGCCTAGCAAAAATTGGGCAAAATTTGGAATTTGGGTTTCACTCAACTCCAAATACAGTAGAGTGAAATCTACCAATATCCTCGTGCAATATGTGTGAGTTCAGTTTTCATTATACCCTTCTCGTTTATGTTTTCTTATTCCCTATATAATAGAAAAATAGAAAAAAAAAGTCTTTCAAAACAAATGGGGTTCCTCCTTATTAGAGACATAATTAACCTCGAGAGGGTATTATCTAAATGTGATGGACTGCTGGTGACTAAAATAATCTCATTTCACTTTTTTAATTACAAAGTTTTTGAATTCTCCTACCATTGGAAGAAAAAAGATTAGGGACAAAGATGTTTTTTTCTTTTCTAAAGTGAAGGTAACAAATTAATCAATCGACTAAGAGAGACAAGACCTATTTAGGAAAAATTTAAGGGTGACCCCATAGCCGTGCAAGAATTGGGCCACTATTAAAATTTTGTGTTTCTACTTTCTATAACAACATACTCATATAACAACTCTTCTCTATAAAAGTTAAGCTTTTTCGGAACCAATTTTTATGTTATGTTATAATATATATTCTCTATAATAACACACTTTTATAACATTCAAAAATATTAAAAACTAACGAGATTGTTATAGAAAAGGTTTAAGTGTACTCTCAAATCCAAAGAAGAACAAAGGGCCAGCAAGTGAAGACCCTCATATTAAATGAATTTTCCACCTTGTTAGGAACATAAGCACGAGAGGGTATTGTCAAAAGTTTCATGTCACATGTCTTTCTTCTCCATCAAAGACATGCCACGTGGCGTACCTCTTATATTATTTAGGGAAGGAGATTTCTAAATCAGGCAAACAAATTTAATAACCCATGCTTTTGTCGACCGTAGTCACATGTCCATAGAAAATTTATATGAGACCCCCACGCCATTCCCTTCATGACCCATCACCCCACATAGCAAAAAAAAAAAAAAAAAGATTATTCACACAGAATGTTTATTTCAAATAATATTAGCTACCATATATTGTTAGTAATAAAACTGAGGTGCAAATATGAATAAATAAACTATAGCTAACTGATAGCAATTTATGTATATATTTATTATGGATAGTAGTAACCATTGGGTGTGAATAACTTTTTTATCACCATAGACTCATCAACTTATTTTTCATATGCATACTTTTCGTTTAATTCTAAAATCATTTCCTTTATTCATCATATGGTTCTATAACTTATAATCTGCTAATTAGTTTTCTGGACTGATTAGCCTCACCATATATATATATATATATATATGTTTTTAGTGAAATATGCTCAAATTGATAAGGTAGCAACTAAAAATTAATGGGCTAACTTTCTCAGTTTAAAATAGATAAGGTAGCAGCTAAAATTGGGGCTATCCTTTCGTGCTACAATTATAATTCTTTGTTCATAGAATCATAAGCGCTTGATCAATGGCGGAGTTAAAGTTTTCACTAATATGTCAAAATATAAAAAATTAAATAAATCAAAAAATTAAAGAGAGTCAACATATAATTAATATATATAAAACAAAAAAATTTATACATTGCAGTATACTTTTCCGGTGATACACAAAATCTGATCAAAAGGATTCTACTTAAGGAAGAACGACCAGGAGTCAATCAAGCCGAAGTCCCGTACAGGAAGCAATGTATTGGCGAGTGGTTCTGCTATGGTCGAAGTCAAACCCTCAGATCGGATCGAACGGTTAGTTCAACACTTAGACATTTTAGAGGATTATTCTACGGGATATTTTAAGAACTTGGGCACTCCGGTCAAGGACCGCTAGGAAAGGAAAGTGTTTTGTATAAATATCAGGAGAGAGGGTAGTGAAAGGGGGTGAGTTAAAACACACACACACACCCCTCTCTGAGGGAGAAGATGGTCCATCACCCCAGGCTCTGCGCCAAAAGAGAGAAAGATCTTAAGATCATTGTATTCGTCTACGATTCAGCTTTATCAAAAGAAACGGAGATCTATATCAGATAAGATTGGGTGAATCTTTTCCCTTATTTACTTTTCATTATCATTTGATATTGTTCAAGTTACCATTTTTTTCTTATATTATGGAATTCAATCGTGACTATAACCGACTTTTATGTTTAACTATGCTGGTTTATTCCTGTTGGTGATCTCTGATCTAGAATTAATTATCTTTGGCTAGAATTTACCCTCTGTCTCCTTATTTTATTAGTTTAACAAAAAGGCTCAAATCTTTTTGGTCAAACAATTTGGCGCTGTCTGTGGGGATTTTCTAGCCAAAGTTTTAGTTTCCTCTAGATCTAAATTCAGTTTTAGTTCCACTTCCCGTTCGCTGTAACTTCACCCCTTCGTCACAAACGCAAACTTGAGAAATTTGTAGGTAAGCTCTCAGCCAGACCAATCAGGGTTAGATCTTCGCATGAAATCAAAATTATGTTTGATATCTATACGAAAACTACGTTTTGCTGTAGTAATAGTTTTGGTACGTCGTGAGTATAAGTTGTCGGATTAGGATTATGGCCATTACACACTGAGCACGCCCACAATCCTATTGCCATATTAACACTAGACACCAATCTATACCGTATGCATGCTTTTCTCCCCCTCTTAGAAAGGAATGATAGCCTCTTGTGTAATTTTTTGAAATGTTAAACTTGTCTGGCCTGTATGCTCGTGGTATGGCTTATGTTTCCGTTATCTTTGTGCACCCGGGACTGGATCGGACTGGGACTCGAACTCGAGATCCCAACGAGCGAAGTAAGTGGTCAGTCGGTAAGATGCCCAGATTCGACTAACAACGAAACTGAGCACGAGGCTAAGATCAGATCTAAAGCTAGAACTCGAGTACGAATCAACACGAGTCGTTCTACGGTGCGACTCTCAATTCGTTGCCAAACAAGCCACAGGGACTTTCAAAATATAAGGAGCGGAGACTGCAAAAACACCAGTCCAAAGATCTTCAACATGTCACCCGAGTTCGATGGATGTTAGCTCAACCAAACCCCTCGAGCACAGTGCGCCGAAGCACGCGACCTTTCCAAACTGGTAGCAGCCACAAAGCACAGCCAAAGAAGTGAATGTGGTCGCTCTCCTCCTCTCGTCAACCAGTCAAGTCGAGGTAAAAAACTATTTCGTTTGGTTCTAGCTTGCTATTTTTTTTAGATTGGGATAGGAACAGGAGCATTCTCCCAGATACGCGAATAGGGAACAACCGCCGTAAAAAAAAAGGGGGGGTCGAGGTCCGAATTCTTCAAAAAATGGCACATCAAGAAAAAGCTCTCCACGCCATATCATCCTGCTGGCAACGGTCAAGTGAAATCCCCCAATAAACCTATACTTAACATCATAAAGGAAAAGTCTGTATAGACTAGGACTGGTTGCCAGCCTGAAAAACATGAAAATCTCTCCAACATATACAGGCAGCGCGTAAGTACGTGAGGCTCACCCACGTACTCGCCAAAGCGACGCTGCGTTGATACAACAAGTTAAATTCGACCTCGTTTCAACTCACGTCCATGTGGCCCCCGACCACCATCAATTAAACAAGTCAACTTCGACCTCACTCGAGTTGACAACAAGTTAAATTCGACCTAGCTTGAATTAATTGCGGGTTATATTCGATCTCGTTCAAATTCACGCCCATGTGGCCACCGGTACCATCAATTAAACAAATCAACTTCGACCTCGCTCAATTTGAAAACAAGTTAAATTCGACATCGCTTGAATTAATTGCGGGTTATATTCGACCTCGTTCGAATTCACGCCCATATGGCCCCCGACCACCATTAATTAAACAAGTCAACTTCGACCTCGCTCGAGTTGACAATAGGTTAAATTCAACCTCGCTCGAATTAATTGCAGGTTATATTCGACCTCGTTCGATTTCACGCCCATGTGGCCCCCGGCCACCATCAATTAAACAAGTCAACTTCGACCTCGCTCGAGTTGACAACAAGTTAAATTCGACCTCGCTCGAATTAATTAGGGGTTATATTCGACCTCGTCGAATTCACGCCCATGTGGCCCTCGACCACCATCAATTAAAAGAGTTAACTTCCACCTTGCTCGAGTTGACAACAAGTCAAATCAACCTCGCTCAAACTAACTACGGGTTATCTTCGATCTCATTCAAATTCAAGCATGTACGGCCCCCAGCCATCATCAAACAAAGTCCGAACCGACCTCGCTCGAACAAACTCAAATCTGACCAACTGAAAGTCGGGGACTTTTGCAAGAAAATCCAAAAAAAAAAGAGAAAGGCCAAAGACTTACAACAAAGGACAAATCGGATGTTCCATTCCAAGGAAAATAAACATCTTACAAAGGGCCAAAAGGGTGCCCCCACAAAAAGAAAAAGACAAAGAGAAGAACATAAAAAAAAACTAAGTACAAAAGGAAAATTAAGTACACAGGCTTCATGTTGCATTATCTCCACCGTCAACCCCCCCATCAGCATATTCATCATCAAAAGTAAGCCCGTCTTTGGCCTCTTCATATTCACCGGCCTCCGGTGTCGCAGGGTCATAGCCATTGGCAAGCTGGGCCTCACGTGCTTTGGCACGAACATCTTCAAAAGCGGCTTATTTCCCGCCACTAGAAAACCCTTATATATATATATCCCACTGAGCCTCAGAGTGGATCCACATCCCGTACAAATGGCGAGGAACATCAACAGAGGCAGATGCATGAGAAGGACCTTGATCTAACAACCGTGCCCTCTCAGTCTTGAGAGCAACAACTTGATCTCCCAGAGTCGAGACATCTCTCTCAAGACCACCAATTCTCTCATCGAGTCGCGCCTCCCTTAGTGCGGCCATTTCCATCTCAGTTGATCGCTCAGACCCGAGGACGCGGATAGAATCCTCCAGTGCCGCTGCCCTCAGAAATGCCGCTACTCGGGCTTCCTTAGCTCTCTCCAACTCAGTCACCGTCTCTGCTAACTCAACACTTAGACCGGGAACTCTAATGGTATTTTTCTCAAGCTCCACTCGCAGGGTCACCATCTTCACCTGAAGATCAACACACTCAGCCACGACCCCCTTGCCCACCTCCAACTCTTCTTCCTTGGCCCTAAGAAACCCCTCGAGTTTGCTACATCTGCCAATGGATCGCATTAGGTCCTCATCCTTCCGGCCCAACTCCTCCCTAAAGGATTGAAGATTGCCGCCTGCTCTGATCCGCACATGCATATCGCGACACTTGTCACGATACAGCGGTACTTCAAAACCAGTTCCTGAAAAATGGCAGCCCGTTTTTCCACCCAACGGGCACTCTTAGTCTCCAAGAAAAAAGTCTGAAGAAAGAAAAGAGAAGAAAAAGAAAGGGTCAGAAATCAGCAAAAGTGGAAGGCGCGAAACGAAGATAACAATAAATAACTCACCCTCAAAGCCATCACGAATATGACCCTTGACAGGTCGGTATCACTGAGCTCCTAAAGGGTCCTGTTTTCGGTAGCGGAGCAAAGAGGGTGAAGTACGGCACCGGACTCACCGTATCCTCCAACATATCGCAATCCATAGGAATTTCGATCAAGCGAGAAGAACCATCTGTGCTCACCTCGACCCGAATGAGACCTTCTTCAAACATTCTTATGTCCTCAGGATCAATATCATAGCCGGATTCATAGTCGTCTATAAGCACTCCCTTCACCCTCTCACTGGCCAAAAAGGGAGCATTGGCCTGTTGCGAAGTTGATGGGCCTCTCGGAATGGCCGCATCAGCCTCTGAACTCTGCCCTCCTTCCTAGGAAGCCGCCTCCACGCCCAAGAGAGGCACCACCTCCACACCCGAGAGGGGCACGGTCTTCACGCCCAAACTAGTACCACGTCCGGTTCGAACACGGCCAACACAGGATCACCCTTCGAAGGACCCTCGATCCCAATCACCCCATCAGCCACTATCCTCCGCCTCTTTAACGGAGAATCTTCGTCTTCGCCCTGTGATGACTCGTCCACCAAATGAACCTCGGGAGCTGTAACCTCCACCAGGGGAGTAACTTCCTGGCAGCAGATTCTGCGTGAGCCGTAGACTATGAAGTAGCAGCGTCCTGAGCACTCTCACTTGCAACCACAATTGGTACAGGTCCGATCAAGGCACTCGGTTGACGAAAAGCATGAATGGGAGCCCTCTCCCTCCTCATGGCCCTCCGACCTACCAAAGAAAGAAGCTTAAACCAAAGAGGAAACAAGAGGGAAGAAAGGACGGAACGCAGGGCAAAGTTGCTAAGCGCAAGGTGAAATGACTCACCGGCAGAAGGTATGCGTCTGAATCTCTCATGGAACGATGACCACTCACGAATCCCCACCATGTGAGGCAAGATTTGACTTACCACTCGCGGATTTCAATGACAAGCGAAGAGGGGCGGGGTTCTTTCTCGGCTGCAAAAAAAAGAAGAAGAAAGGAAGAAAGAATGATCAGATCCCCGGAAAGGAACAATGAATAGCCAATTGGGAGAAAAACGTATGAGCATAGTTCCATTCCTTAGGGAATCCGTCAGGATTCGACACCACATGTTCCATCCTCACAAAGAAGAAGTTTTCACAAAAGCGGCCATTAGTTTTATCGTCCATCTTCACCACCAGACTATTGTTCCCACGATGACGAAGGTGTATCATCGTACCCCTATGAAAACTTGGTATGAAGAGGTGAAGCAGGTGACGTAGAGAAATTCCCGGTAGTCCAGTTCCGCGTACTTAATAACCATAAAGAAAATCTTGTATATATACGTGGAGAGCTGATCCGGGCACACACTATAATAGCGGCAAAAGTCCTCCACCAAGGAAGGAAGGGGAAGTGTGTAACCGACGACAAACAGGTATGCATAAACGTGCAATACCCCGGGTGATGTATATGCATGACGTCATTACCAGTGGGAATGAGTTTGACATGGTCGAGAATCCTCCATTTAGCCTTAAGCGCAGTGAGCGTCGCAACATCCATTTCGGAAATGACGGGCTCAGGCTCGTCGTCAGAAAAGTTCTTGAAATCAGTTCTGGCCTTCCCCGAACGTGGAATTATCTCATCCACAGTAGGGAAATTCTCATCTTCTGCCATGGATATCCCTTCTTCATGAGAGGGCATATCAATTTCTGAAGCAATGATATCGGTGGCTCTATAGAATTTAGAAGATGCACTAGCCATTTCTTCTCTGGTTGTGTAGATGAGGAATGCAAAGGTGAAGAGGGTAACAATGGCAAGAAACTTTAAAAGAGGAGAGATGCAGATGTAAGAATCTAAAGAAGGAGAATATAAATCCTGGGGTTTTTCGAACGGTTAGGAAACACAGCAACCCAAACGAGAAATGCTATTCTCTATTTATAAGAATACAGGCACCCTAAGCAGGAAAGCCAAATGCCGCCACATTAATTCCAAAACAGAAGAGGCACAGGAAATGATGTAACGTATAGGGAACATGCGCCGTAATGAATCATGACACATTGACATCACTTCAAACCGACATAATAGCCAGGTACGATTCTCGAAGAGTCACATCATCACCTCGCCACAAAGGGTTCGTCCCTCAATCAAGACGCTCAGATTTCTCAATTTGCAAACTGGCGAGGTCCGTCTGTTGAGCTCATCCATAGACGACCACGACAAGAGGAGGGACTAACTATATGGGTCAAAATCTGATCAAAAGGAAAAGGAAGAACGACTAGGATTCAATCAAGTCGAAGTCCCGTACATGAAGCAATGTATCGACGAGTGGTTTGGCTATGGTCGAGCTCAAACACTCAGATCGGCTCGAACGGTTAGTTCAACACTTAGACATTTTAGAGGACTATTCTAAGGGATATTCTAAGAACTTGGTTACTCCGGTCAAGGACCGTTGGGTAAGGAAAGTGTTTTGTATAAATATCAGGAAGGAGGGTAGTGAAAGGGGGTGAGTTAAAACACACACACACCCCTCTCTGAGGGAGAAGATGGTCCATCACCCCAGGCTCTGCGCCAAAAGAGAGAAATATCTTAGGATCTTTGTATTCGTCTATGATTCAACTTTATTAAATAAACGGAGATCTATATCGCCCAAGATTGGATGAATCTTTTCCCTTATTTACTTTTCGTTATCATTTCATATTGTTAAAGTTATCGTCTGTTGATACCCAATTTTTCTCCATAATATTTTCAAAATGCATATATACTTCCAAAACTATGCATTAACATCAATAATATTTTCCCATAATTTCTGCATTTTTGAGGATTTCTAATTAATTTATCCCAGTATTTTATTATATAAATAATCATTAACTGCACTACAAATAATTTTATAATTTTACCATTTACTTTTTCTATTTATATTGATACTAAGGCTAATTATTTCACAAAGGACCACATTTACATTTTTGGGTTACAATTGCAATAACTTTACAATTATAGCCCATATATGCATTATTACATTACTTTACCAGAAAATAGTTTGTTGCTTTTTTAAAATATTGAGTAATTATTTTAAAACATTTTCATGCATGAAAACCATTTTTATAATCTGTTAATTATTTTTATAAATTATTTTTATCGATTAGTTGGGTATTTAACGAATAGCCCTTTTAACTTCTTTAACTTTTCGGACCTAACCCTTTAAATACCAGCCCAAACCCCTTAATAATACCAGCCCAATTCACCTTAAGCCCAATCTGCACCTACCCGACCCAAACCCCTATCAAATCGTGGCCGTTGATCTAAAAGATCAACGGTCCACATTAAACCTTACCATATTAATCTCTAAACCAACCCTAACCCCCCCTCATTCTCTCATTCTGCCGTCATTGGTTTCCCTAACCTCTCCAATTCTCTCTCGACCTACCCCTAACCCTAATCGTCGTCACCGGTGAAAAGCTCCTATCTATGGAGATTCTGAGTATTCTTCGACCATTACCAACCATTTATGCTTCCTGACTGTTCGATTACATGAATCCTTGAGAAAATTTCACAGAGATTCAACTTGTTCTTACCTGAAACTTGTTTACTAGCCTGTCTAGGGTCATTCTCATTTGTGAGTACTGACGTCCTCCTATATTTAGTTCAAATCTATGGCTTTTGACCAAGTTTCTCTCATCTCTATTTTTTTTTTTGAAAAATCCTAGTTCTACGACTACTTGAATCTGTTCAGATCTGAAACGATTCGAGTGTTATTTGGTACTTTTCCTCAAAAATCTTCTGTTTTGGTTAACTATTTCGATTCCATTTAACTTTTCTGAAATTAGGGTTCATCCTGAGTCTCTTCAAAAGGGTTTTCTAACTTTCAAGTGTTCAATCTAACTATTTCTTCACATGTTTGATTGATTTTCGTATGTATTCCTAAACCCTAACTATTTCTGTTTGTGACGTTGACTTCTTCCATTTTTTCCCGTTATTATGTTTAATTCTGTGAACCAGTTACATTGACTGATTCTATTTAGGTTTCGAACGATTATTTCCTGTTAAAATCAGTATTTTCTGAGATTCTTACCTATTTCCTTATTCGTGACTTTTATTAGTAATACTTGCCGTATTTGGATTATCAATCTGACTTAAGGGGCTTGATTGATTCCTATATGGTATAGGACTAATTTATTGCCTTATTTAAGCCCTAATTTTGTACCGTTAATTGACTCCCATATCCTAAGGGGTCTTTCTCTGATCTTCCGTATGATTGATTGATTAAATCCCCCAATTAATTTTGGGTTACCCTGTTTATGAATTCTTAATTTATTCTTGCACTATTTGTTTATCTTACTAAGTGTTATATATACTCTCATTACTGATTCTTCAACACACACTAACATCAGTTCAAACATACACACACAAAAAACTTCACTCTCATCTTTCTCTCTGCTACTTGTGTTCATTGCTTGTCTAGACTCTTGAAAGCCAAGGCTAGACTGTTGAATCCTACCTACTTTATCTTCTATTTTTCTTCCCTTAAGTGGTATGTTTCTACTCCTAATGTCGTTCATTATACTATGAAGTTAAAATCTGTGTGCTCTTTGTTTCTGTACTTCTGTTAAACCCATGTCTCTTGTGTACTAGTTAACTACTATGTATTTAGCTTCTATGTTTTCCTATTACTGCCTTAATCAACATGTTTACTCCTGTTTAAGTTTCACTCTTCCTGTTTATTGCTTTAATCAGCATGTTTACTCTTGTTTAGGTTTCACTCTAATCAACATGTTTACTTCTGTGTTCAAATTCCAGTCTTTCCTGTTTATTACTACATGTTTACTTCTGTGTTTAAGGTTCAATCTTCCCTGTCTATTGCCTTAAGCCATCATGCTTACTTTGGTGTCTCAGACTCCTATTTTTCTGTCTAGTTGACTTCAATTTGTATGATCAATTCTGTATATTTAAAACCATGTCCTCTCGATGAATTGATTAGCATGACTGCTCTTACATTAAACTTCTATGTTTCCCTGTGTATTGCTTGAGTCAGTATGCTTACTTCCACAGTTATGTATGACTGATGAACTTTGTTGTTCCCTGTTTATGACTCTAACTCAGCATGCCCAGGTAAATATTATACCCCTGCCTGCCCTATGCTTCTACTGACTAGAATGCTTCCCTAACACCCTGTTTCTATGTGTTCTTGATTCAGGATTCTCGTGTTCCCAAACCCTGTTCCCTTTTGTGTAATTGTTTGTTCTCAGCATGCTATATGCTCACCTAAGTTTGACTAATGAACTGAGTTGAGTCTGGGTAATATGGAGTTTTGTGTGAAACCTTGTGACTGTGTTTCCTACTTGGTGTTGTTTCCTAAACCTTTTCTAGAATATTTCTAAGTTGTTTTCACTCCTAATATGTTTTCACTTCTAAACCATTTCCACTCCCAAACTATTTTCACTTCTAAACTATTTTCACTTCTAAATTGGTTTCACTTCTGATATGTTTTCTTAAAATTATTCCTACTCTTTCAAGCACTCCCACTTCTACTCTTAGAATACATAGGATCCTGCCCCTCCGTGTGTGTAATGCCTAGGAACCCATGAGATTCCTCCGAACTCTCGCACACTGGGGCTGGCCCTTCCACATTGCACAAAATGACTTCTCTTTAAAAGGGTCTTGGTGTGAGCATTGTTCGGGGTCCCTGAGGCCCTTGGGAACTTTGACACACCAGGATACTCTTTATTGGACACTATGATTATGGTACTTTGGACTGTTTGAAGGTCTGGTTTGCCAAGTTGACTTTGGGCCTATCCAGGCTCCCTATAATATAGCATAACTTATTTCTGTAATTTATTTATGATCTGTAATAATAATAATTCTTGTAAGCAGATATTGGGAATATTTTAGTGAAAATGGGGAGGGATTTTCATATAATTTTTGTGGGGCAATTGGGTAGAAATCATGCTCTTAGGATTACTATGACTATTTGCTTGCATAAGGATTCATGCTCTTAGGATCATTTGTGCATTAGAAAACATGTTCATAGGAATCATATAATTTGTTCTAAAACTTCTGCTTTCTAAACTTCTGCATACATCATGTCTGCTTAAGAATCCTGTCACCAGAGTGCTATTAACCCTGTCTAAAAATCATGATCATTCTCTCATGTGCATTAGAAACTATGCTTTAGGACTTTTATTGCACTCGCCTAAATACCGTGCCTATATCGCATAAATTCAGTAGCAATCATGTCTATAAGAGTAAGTTTAAAAGCAGTCCCAACACCTAGATAACATGTTTATAGAGATGAATATATAAAATCAGTTCTGTAATGTTCAACACCTAGACAACATACCTATAGGACATAATGAACGAACCGCCTGTTTAAAAACATTTATTAGTCTATTATGACCCTGATTGACAATTAGATATCCTGTTTCTAGGACATCTCAGATCCACACCTAGGCAAGCCTGTAGGATAATCAAACTCTTGCAAAATGGTAAAATTGTGCTTTGTTTAATTACTTGTGAACTGCCCAGATTCAAATTGATTAGTGTTATTTATCTATGTCAATATCACACAAGAGGGAGGGTGATTTGTGTGGTGACCAATTTTTGTGTGCAGTAGTTATAGAAGGACCAGGTTCTTCTATGTGTTCCAACTCCTACAGTTTGCAGAATAATAATTGTAGAAAATAAAGGAACACAATAATTTTACGTCGAAAACACCTGGCTCAAAAGGTGAAAAAACCACGAAGTACTTCCCAGTAGGATTTTCCCAAACTCTTCACTAAATCAATGAGCCAAACAACATTTACAAAATAAACTCTTTTGTAAACCTAAGGATTAACTCTAACCTTTTGTGGCAAACTAGCCTCTAGATATTTGCGACAAACTTCAAGTTAACTATAACTTGAACACTCAGTACCTGTTACAATTGCTTCTAGATAAAGCTGAAAGGTACAATTTGTAATCACCTACTACAAATAAACTAGACTAAAAGACAACAAATGGAACTGGTTCTTCTAGCTGGTTCAAGTAGCTCCAGATTCGCACTCTCCAATTTGGCTCGAACTGCTTGCAAAATTTCTTCACGAATTTTGCTTACAATTCTTGATAAATTTCTATTTTGTGCGTCCCTTTACAATAAGAAAATTATGCAATATATAGGAGTTAGAACATAAGGAATTAACTAGAATCCTAATGTAAATATTCCTTGGTGGAAGAGTTCTAGTCAAACTCAACTCCTCAAATCCTTCCTTATCTTAGATTCTGTTCTTATTGAGTAAGGAGTCCTTCTCCTTACCATTTTTCAATTTTTTCGATCAGGAGATATCTATTATTTCCTAGATTTACTTTATCTCCTCCATGTGCACCTCACGTGCCTTTAACTCTGCATGTGTCTATGTCTCCAGTGATGGACCTGGTTCATCTCTGAGTTCCTTTGTCAATCTTCAAAACTATTCTCTTTCTTGGGCCAACAAATTGCCCCTTTTTGATGATGACAAACTCTGTGCTTAGGCCTGTAACCAATTTAATCCAACACTAACACATTTTAGAGTATTGAGCATTTATGCTAAAAGAACCAGGGTCATTAGGTTATAAATATCACTGTTCAGAGCACAACCATTCTTCCCCCTTTTGGCATCATCGAAAAGTTGCAAAAAGATGTGTGAATCCCAGATAGTTAAAAATCACTCATGGCCACTGGGGCAACTGCAAATACATTCATGGATTAATCATCAATAATCAACTAAGAATTCAAACTATCAAAGAAATATAGACAATGAATAAGAACAAAAGCGGCAAACTTCATTGATAGAGAGAATATGATTCTACCACAATCCACAAAATGAAATAAAAACAGTTAAAACATGAGCAACAAAAAAATCCCGAATCTGGGTCACTGAAAGTTCTAGGCAGGGCTAAGAAATTAGGGCTTCGAAGAACTACGGACTTGGTTCGTTTAGCCAAGGTAGACGGTTCAGCAGATTTAGAAACAGATGAAGACTTCTTTGAGGAAGTCTTGGCTTTCTTGGTCTTAGAGGTCTGAACCTCTACCTCTGCCACTTTCTCACTTTGATACACCAGGTCCATCTCATCCACTTCAACAACCTCAATAGTCTTAACAACCTTTTCTTTCCCTTTTTCCACTCTTTTCTTCTTACTCTCCTCTAAAGATCTCTTCAACTCGTCCTCACTTTGCTTACTTGCTCCTTGTAGTTCTTCCTCTTGGAAGAGAAATATCAGAAGTCTCAGAAGAAGCAACTTTCCTTTTCTTGTTGACTCTTGCTGTGCTAGGGGTTGTAGCCTTAGGAGTTCGTTTCTTCTTAGGTTTGTAACTGTTACCTATCTTTTTCAGCAGATCCGCCAGTGTTTCTTCAACATATGAACCAGGTTCATCTACTTGCTTTCCAAGATTCACTAGTCCTTCAGCGGCTTCTCCTGATCCACTTCCCCCCGCGTTCTTACTACTTTCTTCCTCCTTCTCTGGATCAGCTCCACAAATAGCCATTCTAACAGATTCAGATGTGGGTGAAGAATCAACCACTTCTTACCCTTTTCCTCTTCTCATTACTCCATACTCCCTCACTCTCCTTTTTTTTTTCTATTTTATTTTTACCTCCCCTCCTTCTTGTCTCAGGCATTTCCACATCTACCACAGACCCAACCAGTATGAACCTATTTTCTAAGTTTTCAGCGAACTCAGAAGAAGGTTGTGGTACAAAAGTTACCTGTTCAGAATCAGAAGACCCAGTTTCTTCCCCCTCAGTCGCCGACTTGAAAGAGTCATCGGAAATTTGGGAATGGTTCTTTAAGGGAGGGGATGGCTTGAATGAAATTTTAGTTTTGAATAGACGGTTAAGGCTTCCCTAGAATCTAGGTATTTTAATTTGGTGAGGATTCTTGTTGAAACAAAACTGGTTCAAAGTAAATTGGATAGGCTTTTGAAGATTTTGGGCTTGAGTAGGACTCTGCTCATGATTTAAATACTAGTATTTCAAATTGTGCAAAGTGTATAACACATACCTCACTATTCAGATGAGCCAGCACTGATGAACCAAGTTGTTCACTAAGAATGCTCTTGATCATATCTTAATTTGCCAAAATAGAGAAAATTTAATTAGAGATCAGCGAGTCATATTAACACATGGCACAGGAGTATACTTTTTACAGTATGAGACTGAGCAAAAATTAATCTAGTTATTTACAAAAACTCTAGATTTTCTAGCCAAAAATACATTTTTTTTTCATTTTTCATTTTCTTTCATGTACAATCTGAACTGGTTCATTAGTTGATCTTAATCATCCCTAACTCTAACATATTCCTTTCAAAATGATATCTACTTAGTGCTTTAGTAAATATGTCAGCAATTTGTTTATCAGTAGCACAAAATTCAATAGAGATCATTCCCTTCTTATAGTTGTCTCTTAAGAAATGATGTCTAACATCTATGTGCTTTGTTCTTTTATGATGAACGGGGTTCTTCGTCATACTAATAACACTAGTGTTATCACAGAAGATAGGGATGCATCCAACCTCTATACCAAAATCCCTCAATTGTTGTTTTGATCCATAATAACTGAGCACAACATGAGGCTGCGGCCACATACTCAGCCTCAGCAATATATAGAGCTACTGAATTCTTTCTCTTAGTATCCCAAGACACAAGACATGAGCTCAAAAAGTGTGCCATACCTGAGGTGCTCTTTCTATCTACCAAAAAGCCTGCATAGTCAGCATCAGCATATCCCACAAGATCAAAATTACTACCTTTAGGATACCAAAGACAGAGGTCTGTGGTGCCTTTAAGGTATCTCAAGATTCTCTTCACTGCAGCTAAATGTGGTTCCTTTGGATTAGCCTGAAACCTTGCACAAAGCCCTACGCTGAATACAATGTCAGGTCTACTAGCAGTAAGATACAATAATGAACCAATCATTCCTCTATACAACTTTTGATCGACAGATGAACCAGGTTCATCTACATCTAGTTTTGTGGCTGTTGCAATAAGAGTGTCAATTTCCTTTGAGTCTTCCATTTTAAATCTTTTAAGCAATTCTTTCACATATTTTTGCTGATGGATCATAGTTCCATTTGAATTTTGTTTAATTTGTAATCCTAAAAAGAAGTTAAGCTCACCCATCATGCTCATTTCAAATTCACTCCCCATTAGTTTAGCAAATTCTTTACTTAGCTTTTCAGAAGTTGCCCCAAAGATTATGTCATCTACATATATCTGCACTACCAAGAGATCTTTACCTTTTTCCTTCAAGAATAAGGTGCTATAAAATTTTACCTCTCTTGTAGTCATGTTCCAGTAGGAATTTTGAAAGCCTTTCATACCATGCCCTTGGATCTTGCTTGAGTCCATACAATGCTTTGTCAAGCTTGTACACATGATCAGGATTCTCCTTATTTTCAAACCCCGGAGACTACTTTACAAACACTTCTTCCTTGAGATAGCCATTCAGGAAGGCACTTTGACATCCATCTGGTGAAGGATGAATTCCATGTAAGCAACAAAGGCTATGAGGAGCCTAATTGCTTCCAACATTGTCAAAGGAGCAAAGGTTTCATCATAGTCCATTCCTTCCTCCTAACTGTATCCTTGAACTACCAATCTTGCCTTGTTTCTTGTAACTGTTCCATCTTCATCAAGTTTGTTTATGAATACCCACTTTGTGCCAATCACTAATCTATCAAAGGGTCTAGGTACCAGTTGCCAAACTTGACTCCTTTCAAATTGGTTGAGTTCTTCTTGCATTATATTTATCCAATCTGCTTCCTACAAAGCTTCGGCAATATTTTTAGGTTCAATCAGGGATAGAAAAGCATCAAACGCACACAGATTTTTCAAAGAGGATCTGGTTCTGATTCCAGATGTTGGATTAGTTATAATGTTCTCAATGGGGTGTGAGCTTTGATATCTGTGTGGTTTTACAACTAACTGAGTATTACTTGAAGATCCTACAGTGTCTTGTTGCTGAGGAACAGGATCAGGGACAGGTTCCAATGAGGTTTGGAAATTAGTTTGTTGCTCAGTTCCCCCTGGCATGTTGCCTGGGATGGATGAACCTGTTCCATCACCTGTTCCTTCCTCCAGTGTTGCTGCAGTTTGGTCTGAGTTTCTAACCAGCCCAATTTCTTCATCTACTTGTTCATGTCTCTCAGAGAGAATGTTAGTTTCATAAAAAACAACATGCACACTCTCTTCAACACACACAGTTCTTTTTTTATACGCTTTATAAGCCTTACCATGTGAAGAATATCCCAAGAATACTCCCTCATCACTTCTGGGATCAAACTTACCTAGGGAGTCCTTGCCATTGTTGTGCACAAAGCACTTACAGCCAAAATCCCTAAGATGGGATATATTGGGCTTTCTCCCTTTAAGTAACTCATAGGAGTCTTCTCTACAAGTGGTCTAGTCATGAACCTATTTATGATATAGCATGCAGTGTTTACATCTTCTGCCCAGAAGCTATGAGGTAGTTTACTAGAAAGAAGCATGGTCCTGGCCATATCTTCAAGTGTCCTATTTTTTCTTTCAACCACTCCATTTTGTTGTGGAGTTCTAGGGGCAGAAAAGTTATGATCTATGCCATTCTCATCACAAAATTCAGCAAATTTGGCATTTTCAAATTCAGTGCCATGATTAGACCTAATTGATGCAAGTTGATTTCCTAATTATTTCTGTATTTTTCTAACAAAATAAGTAAACATGTCAAATGCTTCATCTTTAGATGTTAGAAACAATGTCCAGGTAAATCTAGAATAGTCATCAACAAGCACCATATTACATATCTCTTACCACCTCTGCTTAATGTTCTCTCATAGGACAACATAGGTCTATATGGACCAGTTCCATCGTCCTAGTGGTACTTACCATTTTCTTGCTTTTGAAAGATGATCTTATCTGCTTCCCCCTTGCACAAGCCTCACAAACTTTATCTTCCTTGAACTTAATGTTAGGAAGTCCTATCACTAAGTCCTTGGATACTAATATGTTGAGTCGATTCAGACTAGCATGGCCAAGGCTTTTGTGCCAAAGGAGGGGATCACTGTCCAGCACACTTAAACACGTTAGTTCGTTTTCTGATAATGTGGACAGGTCTATGATATAGATATTATTCACTCTTTTTCCTGCAAAACAATCGTGTCAGTGATAAGATTAATCACAAAATATTTTGTAGAAGTGAATGTAACCAGGTTACCTCTGTCACACAGTTGTGACACACTGACTAGGCTATATTTCAAGCCATCTATCAAGTAAACGTTCTTAATGGAACGCGTGTCATCCTTACCTACCTTACCAACCCCAATAATTTCACATTTCTTCCCATTTCAAAGGAGACATATCCTCCTTTGAGGTTTGCAAGTGAAAGGAATTGTTCCTTGTTCCCTGTTATGTGCTTTGAGCAGCCACTATCCAAGTACCATATTTGACTGCTCCCTTTCACTCGAACCTACAAAAGAAAATAATGGGTTAGTCTTAAGAACCCAAACTAGTTTGGGTCCTTTTCTATGAGAAAAAGGATGAATTAAGATTCTTCTGGCCCAATTTGGCAGCCAATTTTTCTTTCGAACAAAACTTTTATTCCTTTGACTGGCCAGCTCTTTTGCATTGCATTCAATTTTGTGGTGACCAGTCTTACCACAGTGGGTGAAGATTTTGTTCTCAGGAAGTATGAGGTACTTACTTTTGGGATCCCATTTAGGCAGTTGACTCCCAAAGTCAAGTCCTCTTCTGTTGCTACTGTGATTTTTTTGAAGCCATGTCAAGGCATCAGAAGATTTATTCCATTTGCATGTTCGATCCAGTTCATGTTTGACCTTTCCAAGTTCCTCTTTTAGCACTCTTATCTGTTCATCTTTATTATACAACTCATCCTTTAGTCTGCCTACATTTTCTTCTAACATGAGTTGAGAGTTGTCAGCTGTCTTCTTGCTAGTTCCTAGTTTCAGTTTTAAATTTTCAGATTTTAACTCTAGGACCTTAGTTTCAAGTGGATGAACCTGGTTCTTCAAGGCAGTGTTTTCATTTACAGATTCACTTACTCTGAGCTCCAGGTTCTTACACTTTGCTTTTAACATTACACACTCCTTAGACAGTTGTTCTTTTTCTTTATTTATTTCTTCAGAATCATCAATGAAGTCAAGTAATAATTCAGAGAGTTTTTCTTTGAATAGGAACTTAATATTGTTTTTGAGATGAGATATACTTACCTCTGATTCCTCATCTGATTCACCAATTTCCATGAGTGCTTGCTCATCTCCATCTTCATAATCTGATTCTTCATCTGAAATTTCTCCCCAAGAAGCAACCATAGCTTTTGTTGATGTTGTGTTTTTCTTGGGATGAACCAATTCCTTCTTCCGGTTCCTTCGTTCATATCTTTCCCTTTTCCATTCAACTTCCTACTGAGGACAGTTCTTGATGTGATGATCAGTTTTTCCACATTTGTAGCATCCCTCATTGGTGGGTTTTTCTGGGGTCTTTGCCTTGTTGTAGTTTCCACCTCTTGAGATGCCCTTTTTCCTAATGAGATAGTTTCTGAATTCCTTGGTGATGATAGACATTTCATCTTCCTCTAGATCTGTTCCCTCAGTGATTCTCAGTGCCAAACTTCTTTCCTTCTTGGGAGCATCCATCTTCATTGTTTGCCTTCTAAGTTCATAGGCAGTGAGGTTTCCAATTAGCTCATCCAATTTGAGGGTTTCCATGTTCTTGGATTCCTGAATAGCAGTGATCTGACTCTCCCAAGAGATTGGCAGAACCCTTGTCAAAATCTTTTCAACCTTGTCTTCTTCAAGGATAGTCCTTCCAAGAGATTTTAGTTCATTTGTCAGAGTAGTGAACCTAGTGTACATATCTTGGATGGTCTCTCTTTCAATTCATAGAGAAATTCTCATATTGAGAATATAGTAATGTACCTCTGGATATTTTCACTTGTGCAGTTCCTTCATGAGCCACTTGCAAAGTGTCTCAAATTTCCTTGGCAGTGGTGCAACTTTGAATTCTACTGTACTCATCTGGACCAAGTCCACACACAAGCCACTTCTTGGCCTTGGCATTCTTTTCCCATTTTCTTAAGTCTTCAGCAGTGCAGTCAACTCTTGTCTTTGGCACATCGACTCCTTCAGCAGTCTTCTTCATGGTGGCCAAAAAACCGTCAGTGACTATGTCCCATAGTTCATAGTCTTCTCCAATTAAGTGATCCTTCAAGCTGTTCTTCCACCAGGAGTAGTACTGGCCATTGAAGAGTGGTGGCCTAGCATTTGATAGACCTTCCCAGTTCCCAGGTGGTGCCTCATCTTGATCTTTTCCTAAGGTATTAGCCTCTTCAAGGATAACTCGCTCTGGTACCAATTGTTATTTATCTATGTCAATATCACACAAGAGGGGGGGATGATTTGTGTGGTGACCAATTTTTGCATGAAGTAGTTATAGAAGAACCATTTTTTTCTATGTGTTCCAAGTCCTACAGTTTGCAGAATAATAATTGCAGAAAATAAAGGAACACAGCAATTTTACGTGGAAAACACCTGGCTCAAAAAGTGAAAAAATCACAACCTACTTCCCAGTAGGATTTTCCCAAAATCTTCACTAAATCAATGAGTCAAACAACATTTACAAAATAAACTCTTTTGTAAACCTAAGGATTAACTCTAACCCTTTGTGGCAAACTAGCCTCTAGCTATTTGCGATAAATTTCAAGTTAACTATAACTTAAACATTCAGTACCTGTTACAATTGCTTCTAGATAAAGCTGAAAGGTATAATTTCTAATCACCTACTACAAATAAATTAGACTAAAAGACAACAAATGGAACGGGTTCTTCTAGCTGGTTCAAGTAGCTCCAGATTCGCACTCTCCAATTTGGCTCGAACTGCTTGCAAACTTTCTTCACGAATTTTGCTCTCAATTCTTGATAAATTTCTGTTTTGTGCATCCCTTTAAAATAAGAACATTATACAATATATAGGAGTTAGAAGATAAGGAATTAACTAGAATCCTAATGCAACTCTTCCTTGGTGGAAGAGTTCTAGTCAAACTCAACTACTCAAATCCTTCCTTATCTTAGATTATGTTCCTATTGAGTAAGGAGTCCTTCTCCTTATCATTTTGCAATATTTTCGATCAGGAGATATCTCTTGTTTCCCATATTTCATTTATCTCCTACATGTGCACCTCACGTGCCTTTAACTCTGCATGTGTCTATGTCTCCAGTGATGGACCTGGTTCATTTCTGAGTTCCTTTGTCAATCTTCAAAACTATTCTCTTTCTTGGGCCAACAATTAGGTCTCCACTCCTTTGCTTTAACAAGATGTTGCATATATTATGTTTGTCATGATCACCTAAATATCATACTTTAGGACTTTTAAAGTATCCNCACTTTAGGAGAGTCTAGAACTGCCTTAATTAGAGGTCCTAAACACCTCCAGGGCCATAAGAAAGGGACGGGTAATGCACGCATAGAGTACGTTTAATTAGAATCGCTTACATAACCACTAAGGGGAGGGTAATTGGGTAGTAAGGGATATGATGACCTGTACGCTAATGCCACATGTAACCCCTCTAATTGAGGAAGGTTTACCGGGTATTGCACAGAAGTGATCCTATAGGCTAATAAACCTAGGACCCATTTATTCCCATTTTTTTGGATGTGTGCTTAAACTGCTTTACTTGCTTAATGACTAATTCACCAAAAATGAGTTTGGCCAGGACCCACTGTTGTGGACCTAGAGGGGTTCCTAACACCTTCCCCTCAAGGTAATTTCAAGCCCTTACCCAATCTCTGGTAATGTAAACCGTTTTCATGAGTTACTTGCATTAGGTGCCCTAACGCACCTTAAATCCGTTAGGTGGCGACTCTTCAATTTCACACCCCTTTCCCAAAAGGCGCAGACACAAGCATTATTCGGCCTGATTCTCTCAATGCCAATTCCCATCCCTTGGAGTGTTGGCAAATATCCACCCCGACCCTCCGTCAAGCATAACTCTCTTTACATAATATCCTTCGCTTTTAACGATCAGGTGTAATGCCTTGTTGTGAGCGGCTCCTTCGGGAGGCAGATCATCCTGGCTGAAAGAGATTTTGTTTACCTTGAAGAAGCGCTCAACCATTCTTTCTAACTGCTCGACTGAGGTCTCAGCTGGTACATACGCTTCATTCATCGATTTTCAGGAGTATTTTTTGGTGCTCATTTGAGCCAGTCAATAGAGATAGAAGTGAAACCTAATCAGGGGTTCTCCTGAGTTCTTTGATTGCGGCATATACCGGCATTTTCATTTTCTTGAAGAACTCCTCGGCCTCTTCGGCGGTGATAGGCTTTTTGAGAGGAAAACGTTTATGCTTAGCTTTGTTCAGCTCATCTGGGTTGTGGTACTTCCCAGTGGGTTCTGCTTCGTTGACTTCCCCCTTGACTTCTTTTCCTTTATATGTCATCAATGTTTGATCATAATTCCATGGGATGGTAGTTGTATTTTTTATTGGATTTTACGGCCGGCGGCTGATAATCAAAGGTTCATTCGGCTTTAGTGGGATAGCCGGGCTTTTCACGACATAGGTCCCTTTTGGTATATACATTTTTTGTGGTTCCAATCTTTGGGGAGGGCTCAAAGTGAGTTTTCTGTTTTACGGAGCTCTCGGGACATAAAGGATAGCTTCTTTAGCTGGTGTCGTCTCTTTCTTTTCTTCCTTGGCCTTTTCTTTCTCTTGGCCGGGGGTTTTTGTCTCTTTTTCTTCCTTAGCCTTCTCTTTATCCTGGCCGGGGGTTTTTGTTTTCTTTTCTTCTTTGCCCCGTTTTGCCACTGTTTTTGCTTTCCTTTCTGTGTCCACAATGGCAATGATGGCTTTCAGCGCCGGGTCAAATTCTTTGTCTTCTAATATCATTCCAATGACAGGCCCGTTGTTGTGGGCTGGCAATGGGTTGTTTGTGACATTGGGGACCTCCTCGTCCCTTAGCACAACCTTCTTTTGTTCAATAAGATTTTCTACTGCTCTCTTGAGGGTCCAAAAGTCTTCAGTATCATGCCCCTCCACTCCGGAATGATAGGCACAGCTGGTATCTCGTCTGTATGATGGTGATTGTGGATTTTGCCTGTTCGGAGGCACAGGCTGTAGAATCCCCATCTGAACCAACTTTGGAAAAAGGCTTGAGTATGACTCGCCGATAAAGGTGAAGTTAGTTCTTCTTGGTGGTTCACGAGGGTAAGAATTGTAGGGATAATTGTTTTGAGGAGGGCGTGGATTATATGGAGCTGGGGGTGGATGGTTATTTCTAGGTGGTGGAGCTCTTTTTTGGTTATACTGTTGCGGCCGGGGCTGCGGTTCATCGTTCATCACTGCATAAAGAGGGGGAGTCATGGCATAATGGAAAATAGGCCTGGATATTCCTGAGGTTGTCGAGAATTCCTAGGGCCTTAAGCCATCATGGCTCCCTCCTCTTTTTTCTTTCTATTTGCCAGGCCTCCCGAGCAGCTTTGAATGGCTTGGGAGGTGGATCTCAAAGCAGATTGACTTAAAATACGGCCTGTCTTTAGGCCATTTTTGACCATCTCGCCAATTTTTATGGCCTCCGCGAACGGCTTGCCCATGGCGGACATCATATTCTGAAAATAATCGGCCTCTTGGTCCTGTAAGAATATACTAATCATTTCATTTTCCTCCATGGGAGGTTTCCCTCGGGATGCCTGTTCCTGCCATTTGATTGAGTACTCCCGGAAGCTTTTAGAAGCTTTCTTTTTTAGATTGGACAGAGAATTTCTGTCCGGAGCTATATCCACATTGTAGTGGAACTGTCTTACGAATTCTCGGGCCAAATCATCCCATACATGCCAATGGGATATATCTTGATCGATGTACCACTCCGAGGGGATACCTGTAAGACTTTACCCAAAATAAACCATCAGTAGCTCCTCTTTGCCTCCCGCTCCTCTCAATTGGTTGCAGTATCTTTTTAGATGAACGATCGGGTCTCCATGCCCGTCATACTTTTCAAATTTTGGTGTCTTGAAACCCATATTTAGATGCACGTGCGGGAACATGCATAGATCAGCGTATGACGCGCTCTTTTGGCCACTTAGACCCTGGAGGTTTTTCAAACTTTGTTCAAGGCTCTTCATCTTTCGAGTTATTTCATCTTGTTCAATATTCTTCAAGAGATTTTCCGGTTCTACGAGAGATTCAAGTTGTGGGTACTGCATGTAAGCATTAGGAGTGACCTGAGCAGCATCCAGCTAGAACTGCGGAGCTTGGAAAATAAAATTGGCTGGTTCAAAATTCTATCGTACGAGTGTAGGTTGTGCCATACCAGTAGCTGGCGGAGTAGTAAACACCGCAGAGTGTAATCCGGAGGATGGTGCTTGGGGGCGAAACTCGGAAGGCATTCCAGAATAGTTTGAGACCATGGTCGGGAACCCAAATGGAATAAATGGGTTTGGCTTTGAAATAGGCACGTTGGTGGCCCCTCCAGTTCTGGGAATTAACTTAGGAAAACCAGGGATGGAGTTAGGTGGCTCTCTCCCGTTGGACCAAGCGTCCCACATCTCGAGCATACGACATCTCAACCTTCTGTTTTCTTCGGCTATTGTCGATTCTTCTTGGGGGATAACCGAGGTGGGGCCATCTGTTGGCTCAATAATGGACGGGTGACTTTCTGACTACACTTCCTTTAGATCTGGTGAAATATGGATGTGTCGCCAGAATACCACTGCAAACCAACCACCGTTAAGAATAGTAACCTTTTTAGAGAAGACATCAAACTGGGTTAGTGGGAGATAATAACACATAGGAATCATATGTTGGGATGAGATGCACCTAAGCAGTTATCGTTGTTCTAAAAATGTTTGCAACGACTGTGTGTTTCATCCCGACTTTAATATTATCTCTCTTTTTCTTTCTTTTTTATTCATTTTAGGATTGTGATCGAATCCTATGTGGATTGCATACGTATCATGACGCCGCATGAATCAGATCATCACGTAGTTCACGGAATAGACAAATAAGAAGTGATTTCATTTCACCAGTAAAGGTAATTCTTTTTTCATTACAAGCAAATTTTGGGAAATACTAAATAAACATGAAAGAAAAATATGGACTCTAGACTTGAAACAAGACAAATTAAAATTTTCAGAAAGCAATGAAAGTAACATCAATAGTAAAGGAGAGCCTCGGCTTGTCTTCTCGGGGCTGGTGGTGCATTGGCAGGCCTCTGTGCATTATCCTCCCGAAGTCGATCCAATTCGTCCATTAATTGATGGACGAAAGTCATCATGGTGGCAAAGAACATGGAAGTGGTCTTACCCTCGCACTCGTGGAATTTTTGCACCACGTAGTTAGCTATTTCTGTATTCTGTGTCGTATGATCCCCATCTCCCGAAGTAAGCATCCTATTTGATGTGATCGGGCTTCTAACACTCAGGTATTTGCATCATTCTGCTTTTGCAACTCTTGCATTGTTCCCTTTAACTGGCCAATCTCAGTACACCAATGCTCCCTTTCTGCTCTGAAGTCTTTGGTATGCTGGACCATTTCGTTGCCCATAGCAAACAACTTTTCTTTCAATATGGTCATTTCTTTACCATATTTTGCGTCAATTGACGAGTCTGTTCTTCTGTTCCTTTTGCTAGCTCCCTTTGGGCCTCTATCATGTCTTTTTCGGCTCTACTCAGATCGAAGTTATATTCGTGAACCTTCAGTCTCAGATTGTTAATGATCTTTTCATCCCTTTCAATCCTTACAGGCGTCTCGAGGGCTATTTTCAGACTCCGGATTTGGGCACGAAGCGCCTAATTTTCTCGGATCATTTGTTATTTTTCACCCTCGACTACCTGTGCTTGCAACTGATTATCAAACTCCATATTTCTTAATTTCTCTTTCAATGCATGGATAGTGGCTTAATATTCTCTTTCCTTTTTGCCCCAAGCTAGCCTTTCTTGAATTTTATCATCAAATGCGTGCACATGAGGCCTCTTAGAAGGCCTTTCCGGCTCGGGTTCTGGTTCTTCAACAATGCAACTTACTTTCTCAAACCATGCCTCAAATCCTGGATCTACTTCCCCTCTAGCAAGATTGGGCACCTGGTATCTTCTTTCAAGTATCGACACCCATTCCAACTTTGTTTAATTAAGGCTTCAGATAAGGGGGCCTCGGGGTGTAGCTCAATTACTTGGATGCTCAAATCCTCTTTGGGTATCACTTGATAACGGCCTAATTGTCTCAGAACTCTTTGGGGTGCATATGGTTGGATACTTCTAAGACCCATCAATAGTAGATGATTCCTGGCAGCGGACATAAGTACGACTTCTTTAAGTGGGAGCCATCCCAAAGTCCATTCCATTTGGTTTGCTCGTAAAGACCTTAGATGATCAACCCAAGCCTTGACTCCTTCTGGAAAAGGGTAATCCCTCACTATCTCTTCATAACCCTCGATGAAATTGGCTTTATCGGTACCATAACTCATGAACTTTGGATGGCGACGAAGATGTTCAACCAACCACATCTGGAGAATGATGTTGCAACCTTCGAAAAATGTTTTTTCCGACTTGCATTCAGTCAAAGCCAGAAAAATGTCAGATAATATGAGTGGAGCCAGAGTATGATCTTTCTTTTCGGTCAAGACCTGGGCGATTTTGGCCACCCGAACGTCAATAGACCCTTCGGCATTAGGAAAGACCATAACACCCAGAAATTCTACGATGAAGGCAAACCGGCGATGGATTATCCAAGTATCCTTATCATGTTTGTTAGTCAAGACTTTTTCATGTATTTCAAATCCGTCTGAGAAACCGTATCTGGAATATAGGAAGCAGAATGAACAACACCCATCGGATACTCGGCCTTTTCTGAGTTGCCGGCTAACAGAAAGGACCTCAAAGAAACGGCATACTGACATAGGTCTTGGAAAGATAATTTGTTGATTCCTTAAGTCTCGACCAAAATCCGCATATCCGGCGACCTCTTCTAAGGTTGGCGTGAGCTCAAAATCTGAAAAGCCAAACACGTTATGGGATGGATCCCAAAAGGTTACCAAAGCTTTAATCAAGTCGTTTCGGGGTTTGATTTTCATAAGATCCACGAGAGATCCCAACTATTTGGTGACCCATTCTTTGCCATCTTTATCTAAATCATGCCACCACATCTGGAGTTGTATGGGATCCTCTTCTATGGTGTTCAGCTGTGGAGTTTGGATAGTGTTCATCTTGCACCTGTGAGCAAACAGGGTTAAGATTACCTCTGATTTTGACACAAAAGACCCATTTTTTAAAATTTTAAAAGACAGACTCTCCTAAAATGGCTTATTCATGCAATACTGACCAAAGTGGCCATTTTTGCAAAGAATGGCCCCTTCACACTTTGAGTAAAGTTTTGAGGCCAAAACAAGGTGCTTTTAACAAAGGTGACAGACAAATTCGTTCTTTAACGAAAAACAGCCCTTCGACAATATAAAATTTTCTAAGGCTATTTTGGCAATAACGGTGCAAGATTTTAACCGAGGCTTGGACGGTTTTATTTGGACTAACAGATTTTTTTTTTAAAGTGGGGTCGGCACCGATGAGTCTTGCCTACGTATCTCATATCCGATGAGAATCAGACCCACATAGTTCAGTCAATTTTGACATAACTAAAGAAAAAATGATTTGACTTATTTTTTTGGAAATTTTCTTCTCGTTTATGACCATTTTGGAAACTCCTTTTCNTTTTGAAATTCCTTTTTTTTTTTGAAAAAATTTGACAGAGTTCCGAGGTATTTTTCAAATATCAGGTTTTGATAAACTCCTATCCTACCTCACTCTTGGTTTTTCTATTTTTTTTCTTTCTTTCTTTAGCTGGTCAACAAACAAACCGAGACAAATAATGCACGTATAGCAAGTAGGATGCATCAGGATGGTCTTTTTGTTTCGGGTACACCTGTCCTAGACGGACTCAACCCCTGTGTTGAGTCTCCTAAGTCAAAATGCACATGATGCAACTAAACGTTCCTACTAGGGATCCGGCATGAGGTTTTGTCATTCTAGGGTTAAACCTGAGGTTTTGTTCTAGACCTTGGCTACCCGAGCGGACAAACTCGAGTCGGGGTGGGAGCGACGTACCGGTAGCACGAAAGGCTATCCGGCCTAGTGGCTAGTCCATCCCCGTATTTCTTACTTGGCATGACCTCTAACAGAAATGCGGGCCACGCGAACGTGTGCACAAAATTTTAGAAGACTCAGAGGGGAGGCGTAAGGAGACAGTTTATAATACAGTTCAAATAAATATCAAAGCGGTAAATAAATAACATTTAGCACATTTGAGCGCACAAAATACAGTAACATCACAATTAATAAAGCCAAGTAAAATCAAATTACAAGCTCGAATTCTTGAACCTTGAACCAGAGATTCTGGGTTTGATTTCCCCAGCAGAGTCGTCAGAGCAGTCACACCTCCTTTTTCACTACCCAGGGGAGGGGTATAAGGGAGTTTTTCCAATTTAAGTGACCATCAATTTTTGGGATTTATTTTATTTATTCAGAGTCGCCACCCAAATTTTTTACAGTGTTCCGGGACACCATTTATTTATTAAAAATCCCAAAACCAAGGAATTTTGACTCTGTTTAAATTGTCTGCGAAGCAGAAATCCGGGTAAGGAATTCTGTTAACCCGGGAGAAGGTGTTAGGTATTCCCGAGTTTCGTGGTTCTAGCACGGTCGCTTAATGACTAAACTTGGCCTAATTTGTTCAATTACTGTTTTTATGCCTACGTGCATTTTTGTATTCTTTACTGCTTTTATTAATCCTTTTGTATTCAAAGGGTTCTTTTTAGACGGGTCATGTATGCGTAAACCCCTAGAGTTTAAAATGCATCAAAAGTCATGTCATGCGAATGTGTACACAATTTTCGACAATGAACTCATATAGTAAGATAAATAGGGTGCGCAAGCGCATGTTTTGTTTTGTTGTCAAAAAGAGACCGAAATCACGTCATGCGAGCGTGTACGTAATTCCGATAATTTTAAGAAATTCGTTCCTAAAGTGTCTTGCGTTTGTCCTTGTGGTAACTTCTTCGGTATATTCCGCCGATGAATTCAGAACTACACACGGCCTGATTCCTGTAAAATAAGGGATACATAGGCAGCTCACAAACAACAGTGTGGCCTAAATCTCTCAAACTATCTCGCTCGGTCAAAATTGGCCATCATATCTTTATCCGACAACTCTTTCATCCTTTCCGGGTAAAGAGGGGTTGCTGTTGATACCTAATTTTTCTCCATAATATTTTCAAAATGCATATATACTTCCAAAATCATGCATTAGCATCAATAATATTTTCCCATAATTTTTGCATTTTTGTGGATTTCTAATTAATTTATCCCAGTATTTTATTATATAAATAATCATTAACTGCACTACAAATGATTTATAACAATTTTACGATTTACTTTTGCTATTTATATTAACACTAAGCCTAATTATTTCACAAATGGCCATATTTACCATTTTTGGATTATAATTGCAATAACTTTGCAATTATAGCCCATCTATGCATTATTACATTACTTTACCAGAAAATATTTTGTTGCATTTTTAAAATATTGAGTAATTATTTTAAAATATTTCTATGCATGAAAACCATTTTTATAATCTGTTAATTATTATTATAAATTATTTTTATCGATTAATTGGGTATTTAACAAATAGCCCTTTTAACTTCTTTAATTTTTCGGACCTAACCCTTTAAATACCAGCTCAAAACCCTTAATAATACCAGCCCAATTCACCTTAAGTCCAATCTGCACCTACCCGACCCAAACCCCCATCAAACCGTGGTCGTTGATCTTTTAGATCAACAGTCCACATTAACCTTACCATATTAATCTCTAAACCAACCCTAACCCCCCCCCCCCCCATTCTCTCATTCCGCCGTCATTGGTTTCCCTAACCTCTCCAATTCTCTCTCGACCTACCCCTAACCCTAATCGTTGTCACTGGCGAAAAGCTCCTATCTATGGAGATTCTGAGTATTCTCCGACCATTACCAACCGTTTATGATGTTCGATTACATGGATCCTTGAGAAAATCTCACGGAGATTCAACCTGTTCTTGCCTAAAACTTGTTTACTGGCCTGTCTAGTGCCATTCTCATTTGTGAGTACCAATTTCCTCCTATATTTAGTTTGAATCTATGGCTTTTGACCAAGCTTCTCTCATCTCTGTTGTTTTTTAGAAAAACCCTAGTTCTACGACTACTTGAATATGTTCAGATCTTTGTAGATCTGAAACGGTTCGAGTGTTATTTGATATTTTCCCTCAAAAATCTTCTGTTTTGGTTAACTATTTCGATTCCATTTACTTTTTCTGAAATTAGGGTTCATCCTGAGTCTCTTCAAAAGGGTTTTCTAACTTTCAAGTGTGAACCAGTTACATTGAATGATTCTATTTACGTTTCGAACGATTCTTACCTGTTAAAATCAGTATTTTCTAGGATTCTTACCTATTTCCTTAATTGTGACTTTTATTAGTAATATTTGCTTATTTGGATTATCAATCTGACTTAAGGGGCTTGATTGACTCCTATATGGTATAGGACTAATTTACTGCCTTATTTAAGCCCTAATTTTGTACCGTTAATTGACTCTCATATCCTAAGGGGCCTTTCCCAGATCTTCCATATGATTGATTGATTAAATCCCCCAATTAACTGGTTGATTTATTTGGGTTACCCTGTTTATGAATTCTTAATTTATTCTTGTCTTATTTGTTTACCTTACTAAGTATTATATATACTCTCATTATTGATTCTTCAACACACACGAACAACAGTTCAAACATAAACACACACAAAACTTCACTGTCATCTCTCTCTTTGCTACTTGTGTTCATTGCTTGTCTAGCTGGCTGAAAGTCAAGACTAGACTATTGAATCCTGGCTACTTTACCTTCTGTTTTGCGTCCCTTAACTGGTATGTTTCTACTCTTAATGTCGTTCATTATACTATGAAGTTAAAATTTGTGTGCTCTATGTTGTTGTACTTCTGTTAAACCCATGTCTCTTGTGTACTAGTTAACTATTATGTATAGCTTCTATATTTTCCTGTTACTGCCTTAATCAACATGTTTACTCCTGTTTAAGTTTCACTCTTCCTGTTTATTTCCTTAATCAGCATGTTTACTCTTGTTTAGGTTTCACTCTAATCAACATGTTTACTTCTGTGTTCAAATTCAACTCTTTCTTGTTTATTACTACATGTTTACTTCTGTGTTTAAGGTTCAATCTTCCATGTCTATTTCCTTAAGCCATCATGCTTACTTTGGTGTCTCAGACTCCTATTTTTCTGTCTAATTGACTTCAATTGGTATGATCAATTCTGTGTAGCTAAAACCCTGTCCTCTCTGTGAATTGATTAGCATAATTGCTCTTACATTAAACTTCTATGTTTCCTTGTCTATTGCTTGAGTCAGTATACTTACTTCCATAATTATGTATGACTGATGAACTTAGGTGTTCCCTGTTTAAGATCCTAGCTCAGCATGTCTTGGTAAATATTATACCCCTGCCTGCCCTATGCTTCTACTGACTAGCATGATTCCCCAACACCCTGTTTCTATATGTTCTTGATTCAGGATTCTCGTGTTCCCAAACCTTGTTCCCTTTTTGTGTAATTGTTTGTTCTCAGCATGCTATATACTCACCTAAGTTTGACTAATGAACTGAGTTGAGTCTGGGCAATATGGAGTTTTGTGTAAAACCTTGTGACTGTGTTTCCTACTTGCTGTTGTTTGATGAACATTTTCTAAAATATTTCTAAGTTGTTTCCACTCCTAATATGTTTTCACTTCTAAACCATTTCCACTCCCAAACTATTTTCACTTCTAAACTATTTTCACGTCTAATTTGTTTCTCTTCTGATATGTTTTCTAAAAATTATTCCTGCTCTTTCAAGCACTCCCACACCTACACTTAGAATACATAGGATCTTGCCCCTCCAGTGTGTGTACTGCTTAGGAACCCATGAGATTCCTTCGAACTCTGGCACACTGGGGTTGGCCCTTCCACACTGCACAAAATAACTTCTCTTTAAAAGGGTCTTGGTGTGTGCATTGCCCGGGGTCCCTGAGGCCCTTGGGAACTTTGATACACCAGAATACTCTTTATTGGACACTATGAGTTATGGTACTTTGGATTGTTTGAGGGTCTGGTTTGCCAAGTTCACGTTGGTCCTATCCAGGCTCCCTATAGTATAGCATTACTTATTTCTGTAATTCATTTATGGTCTTTAATAAAAATTCTTGTGAACAGATATTGGGAATATTAGTAAAAAAGGGGAGGGATTTTCATGACTATTTGCTTGCATTAGGAATCATGATCTTAGGATCATTTATGCATTAGAAAACATGTTCATAGGCCTCATACCATTTGTTCTAAAACTTCTGCTTTCTAAACTTTTGCATACATCATGTCTGCTTAAGAATCCTGTCACTAGAGTGCTATTACCCCTGTCTAAAAATCATGACCATTCTCTCATGTGCATTAGAAATCATGTTTTAGGACTTTTATTGCACTCGGCTAAATACCGTGCCTATATCGCATAAAATCAGTAGCAACCATGTCTATAAGAGTAAGTTTAAAAGCAGTCCCAACACCTAGATACATGTTTATAGATATGAATTATAAAATCAGTTCTGTAATGTTCAGCACCTAGACAACATGCCTATAGAACATAATGAACGAACTGCCTGTTTAAAACCATTTATTAGTCTATTATGACCCTGATTGACAATTAGATATCCTATTTATAGGACATGTCAGATCCACGCCTACGCAAACCTGTAGGATAATCAAACTCTTGCAAAATGGTAAAACTGTGCTTTGTTTAAATACTTGTGAACTACCCAGATTCAGCAACCCCTAAAATCAGTAAGCAAACTGATTAGGTCTCCACTGCTTTGCTTTAACAAGATGCTGCATATATTCTGTTTGTCATGCTCACCTAAATATCCTGCTTTAGGACTCTTAAAGTATCTAAAATACTGTTGTTTGAGACGTGCATTTGACTGCTTATTTGTGGAGGTAAATGTGATCCCCCTTAATTGTTCCTTTACCTGACAGTCCTACTTGTTTAAAATTGTCGCTTACATTTTCTCCTTTTAAGCACTTTAGAAGAGTCTAGAACTGCCTTAATTAGAGGTCCAAAACACGTCCAGGGCCATAAGAAAGGGACGGGTAATGCACGCATAAAGTACATTTAATTAGAATCGCTTACATAACCACTAAGAGGAGGGTAATTGTGTAGTAAGGGATATGATGGCATGTACGATAATGCCACGTGTAACCCCTCTAATTGAGGAAGGTTTACTGGGTATTGCACAGAAGTGATCCTATAGGCTAATAAACCTACGACCCATTAATTCTCTTCTTTTTTTTGTAATCCATATGTGTGCTTAAACTGTTTTACTTGCTTAATGACTAATTCACCAAAATGAGTTTGGCCGGGACCCGCCATTGTGGACCTCGAGGGGTGCCTAACACCTTTCCCTCAAGGTAATTTCAAGCCCTTACTCAATCTCTGGTAATGTAAACCAGTTTCATGAGTTACTTGCATTAGGTGCCCTAACGCACCTTAAATCTGTTAGGTGACGACTCTTCAATTTTCATACCCCTTTCCCAAAAGGAAACGAGTTGTCCCAAAGCATGTCGAAACCCGAACTCCGCGAAAGGGAAATAGGGTGCGACACCGTCTTTTTCTTATATTATGAAATTCAATCGTGACTATAACCGACTATTATGTTTAACTATGTTGGTTTATTCCTGTTGGTGATCTTTAATCTAGAATTAATTTATCTTTGGTTAGGATTTACCCTCTATCTCCTTATTTGATTAGTTTAACAAAAAGGCTCAAAACTTTTTGGTCAAACAACTCTGGTGATACATCCTCCATTCAAGGAAAAAACTACTCATACTCTATGATTACATCAACACAAAATAAATGACGTGTGTCTTTTTATAAATTGTTATCAAGTAAATATACAGATAAATAATGCACATTTGCGCCTCATATTTTTCACTATTCACTAATTATAATAATTAGTGATAATTTGACAAAATATTAATCTTCTAATATTGTGATATAATATATCATATTATTTTAAGAAATAGTTCTTATTTTATTATTTATTATAGTATACAGAAATATAACAATTATATACAAAATAAAATGATACACATCATATAGTAATCAAATATATTTATCAATAATATTTTTGAATAATATTTATTTACTTAAATTTATCAAATAAATTTAAATCGTCACACTATATCTATTATCTCTCGTAAATCTACTAATAATTATAATACTAATTATTTTCAAAAATAATGTAAATTGAATTCTTCTTCCTGTTTGTATTTAATATGAAATTTTAATTTCTTTTAATTAAAATTACTACATAATAAGATAAATTATATCTATATTATATAGTTTGAGCGTTCTTATCATAATTTTAAGAACTTTCTAATCTCAAGTTCAAATAGTCTTTCCCTTTCATTTCTAATTGTAAATTTTAATAATTTTCTTTAATTTTGCTATTTTTATGTGATATATAGTCTTATTATGTTTTATGTGGCTCATTAACTTGTAAATTTATTTACTATTATTATCAACTACTATTCTTTAATACTATATATATAATATATAATTTTTTAATCAAGATTAAATACTATTTTGTTTTGAAAATATTGCTCAAAACTTTAAATTATTTAAATTTGTTAATAATACTTAAATAGTATTTTACTTTATTTTCTAGACTTATGATTTACAAATATCATTATCTCTAATTTATTTTTATTTTTTAAAATCTTTTTTATTTTTTTATTTTTTAAAGTCAATAAATCTTTAATATCTTAAGTAAATATTAGTTTTATTTTATATTTTAACTTATTCCAAAGTATAAATAGTCATAGGTTATCTAAATTTACATCTTTCTATATTTTTATTTTTATTTTGTTACAGTTTTTTAATTAATTTATTGCCTTCATATTTCTAGCTAATATAGAAAAAAATCTATGAATTAATCAATATATAGAAATAGATACAGATATACATATAAATATAAATATAGATATATATATATTAGATTTGTCTAAGATCTATTTAGATCATGTATAAGATTTATTCACTACTTTCATTAATTATGTTTCCACTTAAAATTTAAATAATTAATGTTTTCTTAAAATTTCCACGTGGCTTCTTTTTAGCTTGCCACTTGGCTTAACCACATGCTTCACTACCCAACTTTTAATATAATACTTCTATATAGAAATTATAAATAAATATGGATATTAATTAAGAAGCAGGACATGAAACCATTATTAAAATCTCATAGTGGATAACATATTTTTTTTCTATACTGTAATAAACTCAATATCTTGATTTTGTCACTTGTATTTTTTTTATGGTCAGTGTTAAAGAATACTCAACATATAACGTTATGATCTGTATTGTTTGAGCATATTAAATCATATTATTTTAGCAAAATTCTCACTACCACTTTATTTTTCATCTCAAATTCGAATAACTTTTATCCTTCTACATTTTTAGACATATTTATTTTTATTCTTTGCTTATAGTTATTGCATTATTGATTACTTAATATTTTTATACCGTAATGTGATATTTTATTAGCTTATAAATTGACTTACCGTCTTACTTATTACCCTACTAATAATCATAAATAAATATAAAAAAATTTATTTTTAAAAATCAATTTATTTTACACTATTATCCTCTTACTCAAAATCTTTGATCATTTATATCTATCAATAATATTTTTGAATATTATTTAATAATTTACTTTATATATTTTAATTAATTTAAAATATAAATATCATCACACTATCTCTATTTTCCTCTTTATACATTCTCTTCTCTAATAAGAAATTTTATTTAATATTTTACACAATTTGTTGACCTATACAAAAAATAATATAACTTTGAATTATTCTAAAAATTAATACATATTTTCCTTTATAATGTTTCAAATATATTGAATTTTTTTATAATTATTTTTTTATTACGTGCAATTAAATTTTCTTTCTCTTTTAGTTTCGAGACACAAATGTAGCTTTTAATTTTAATTTGTAATATTACTAACATGTGATATTTATTTAGTATATTAAATATTTAATTTGGTATCAAATTTTATTTTTTTTATCTAGCAAGACTTCAATTTTGTTGCCATATCCATATTTTAAGTGTTCTCATCATAACTTTAATAAATTTATAATCTCAAATTCGATTAATCTTTTAATTTTATTTTTAATATAGGTTGGAGGTTTGGAGACAGATCTTGGAGTCTAAAGGTTTCAAAGTGAGTAGAACCAAAACAGAATACTTGGAGTGCAAATTCTGTGATGGGACCCATGAAGCAAACGTAGAGGTAAAGCTTGATGCTCAAGTTATCCCCAAGAGAGCGAGTTTTAAGTATCTCGGGTCTATTATCCAAGTTAACAGGGAGATTGATGAAGTGGAGGCTCGCTTCCGGTGTTTTATGTGATAAGAATGCGCCGCCAAGACTTAAGGGTAAGTTTTATAGAGTGGTGGTTCGATCGGCTATGTTGTATGGGGTTGAGTGTTGGCTAGTCAAGAACTCCCACGTGCAGAAGATGAAAGTAACAGAGATGAGGATGTTGAGATGGATGTGTGGGTGTACCAGGAGAGATAAGATCAAGAATGAAGTTATCCGAGACAGAGTTGGAGTAGCCTCCGTGGAGGACAAGATGCGGGAGTCGAGGCTGAGATGGTTCGGACATGTTAAGAGAAGAAGCATTGATGCTCTTGTTAGGAGGTGTGAGAGGCTGGCCATGGCGAGTTTGACAAGAGGTCGGGGTAGGCCTAAGAAGTACTGGGGAGACGTGATAGACATAACATGGCGCTACTTCAGCTCACTGAGGACATGACCCTTGATAGGAGGGTGTGGAGGACGATGATTAAGGTAGAAGGTTAGTGGGTAGTTTTTAGTTGCTCACCGATAGTCTTAGTAGCACGCATGTGTGATGGCCCAAAAGGTTATCCTGTGCAAAATTTAGCAAAAACTGTGTTCCGAGGCCCCGAAAGCCTCCATTAATCTCACCTCGACGTGCGTGTGCAGCCCGAGCACGTAACCGGGAAGCCTTTATGTGGAAAGGTGTTAAACAGTTGAATTTATGATAATTAATTGGATAAAGTTGACTTTGGTCAAAATTTTTGGTAAACGGACCCGGACCCATGATTTGACGGTCTCGGAGGATCTGTAGAAAAATATGGGACCTAGGCGTACGCCCGGAATCAAATTCAGAGGTCCCAAGTCCGAGAAATGAATTTTTTAAAGAAATTATTTTCTGAAAATAATAAAGACTTTTGAAAACGAACTTTGATGTGAGATATGTGTTACCGAGCTCGTATTATGGTTCCAGTACCCGAAACAGGTTCAATATGTGTTATGTGAGTTATCTGTAAAATTTTGTAAGAAACAGACTTGGTTTGACGTTTTTCGGATCAAAAATGGAAAATTTGATAGTTTATGAAGTTTGAGGAAATTCTATGGATTTTTGAGTTTAATTCATTATTTTTGATGTTATTTTGATGGTTTAATTACTCGAATAAGTTCGTAGGATGATTTTGAAGTCGTGTGTATATTGGGTTTTGAGCCCCGAGGGCTCAGGTGAGTTTCAGGTAGGTGTCGGGGTGCTAAAGGATTGAAAATTTTGGTGTAAATAGGTTGTTGCTGGTGTCTGATGCTTTGTTCTATGAGATCGCGTAGGGTTAGCTGCGATCGCATAGCTTTAAGTGAGGGGGAGTCAGTTTCCTCTATGCGATCGCATAACTTTAAGTGAGGGGGAGTCAGTTTCCTCTATGCGATCGCATAGACCTGTCCGGGATCGCATAGGGGTATAGGAGGTCCGGGTGGGGGGCTGGCTAGGTACCCTGTGCGATCGCATGGGAAGGGGTTCCTTGAGATGTGCGATCGCAGGCCCCTGTTCGCGATCGCGCTGCGTTAGATGCAGACATCTATGCGATCGCAGCCCTCTCTTCGTGATCGCATAGGCTTATTTCGTCCAGTCATTTTAAAGCCTTAAAACAGAATACCCATTACGGGATTTTCATATCTTTCACCATTTTCTTCTTCTCCACTCTTCTTGGGCGATTCTTAGGAGACCATTCCACCATAGCTTCATAGGTAAGTGTTCTTAACTCTAATTTCTTCCATTTTCCTTCATCAATCACTAGATTCTAGGTCTAAAAACATGAAATCAAAGGTAGAAATTGGGGGGTTTGGGTAGAGTTAGGGCTTTTGAAAATTTTGGTAATTCAACCTTATTTTTGGGTCGGATTTTAAAACAAATTGTATATTCGGGTTCGTAGGGGAATGGGTTATCGGCTTTTGGTCCGAACCTCGAGTTTGGACCAAGCGTGCCCAGGGTCGAATTTTGGTATTTTTGGAAGAATTATGGAAAATGTATAATTAGGCTTTGGGACTGAGTTATTGAATAATTATTGATGTTATTAATTCAATTATGTCTAGATATTATCATTTCGGAGTCGGAGTCGGATTCAAGAGGAAAGGTCGTGATTGAAGCTTGACTTGCATTCTTGGAGCCGAGGTAATTGTTTGGCCTAACCTTAGCTTGAGGGAATAAGTATAGAGTCTTATTTGCTATGTGTAATTCATGTCCAATGTATAGGTGAGGTGACGGGTACCTATATGTTGTGGTCAAGCATACCCGTGAGTCGAATTTTGATGAGATATTTATTGTTCTTTGATATTCTCTGTGCCGTGAATTATTGGGAACCTTGGAAGTGGCATCTTGAGGTTATTTCATGACGTAGAAAATTATTGATTATGTGTTCGGTCGAGGGTTTTATTGTTGACATTATAATTCTGAGTGAAATTGGTTATAGTTGAGTCTCTTGCCGAGACAATAGAATTTTGCTAACTATTTCCGTACACTTGAAATGTCGTATTGTCAATCTTTCATATCAATTGTTGCTTTTATATTTATTTATGCACAAGGGGACATTCTGTGCCGAGTGATTATTATTTATGCACAAGGAGACATTCTGTGCCGAGTGATTATTATTTATGCACGAGGGGCATTCTGTGCTGAGTCATTATTATTTATGCACGAGGGGACATTCTGTGCCGTGTGATTTTGAGGTTATGCACGAGGGGTCATGCCGTGCCTTCTCCTGTCTATTTTACTTGTTTCGAGTTGTTACTTCCTGTTTTACTACTACATTCCCGTTAGTACTTGATTCTACTGTTTTAGCAATTGTTGCCCCCTTTTTATCCCTAGCATGTTCTTCCCCGTAACTGTATTCCTTGTTTATTTTCTTCTATACTATTGAACTGCACATGTGCAATTTGTTGTCGTATCCTAACCTTGTCACTACTTCGCCAAGGTTAGGCTCGACACTACTCAGTACATGGGATCGGTTGTACTGATGCTACACCTGCATTTCTTTATGTTGTGCAGATTACGCAGCCGGACCTAGTGGACATCGTTAGGGGGAGTGTCCTTCAGTCCATTTCAGACGACACCGAGGTAGTTCCGAAGACGTTCGTGGATCTCGGCGTCACTGTCTATCTTTCATTCTGTCATCTATGTGTTTTCAGAAGGATATATCATTTTATTTCAAAATGTTGTTTTTGGCCAAATCTTAGACTGGTTCGTGAAGTTATGACTCCTATTATGAGTTTTCTACTCAAAGGGATTTCTTCGTTATTAGCTATTGTTATTTAGATTTTGTTAATGCTTCCGCACTTTATCTCTATTATCTAGTCAGTGTTTGTTACTTTCACTTGTTAATAAATCAATTCAGTTAACATGTTAGCTTGCCTAGCGGGTGCAACGTTAGGCGCCATCACGGCCTGAAGATGGGATTTCGGGTCGTGACAAGTTGGTATCAGAGCACTAGGTTGCTTAGGTCTCACAACTCACGGACAAACTTGGTAGAGTCTGAGGGATCGGTATTCACTTTTCTTCTTTTCTATCATGCGATTTGAATTCTAAATGCTAATTGAGTTTCGATTATATTCTCTCAAAGATGGCGAGAACACGTGCTTCCTCATCTACTGATCAGCAATTTGATCCTCCTATTGCAGCTCCTACGAGGGGCCGAGGCTGTATGAGAGGCCGAGGCAGGGGCAGGGCTCACCCCAGAACAGCAGCCCTAGTAGAGGACCCACAGGTAGACTTTGCCGGTGAGGTTCCTACTCAGACAGTCCCAGTTGGACCAGCTCAAGTCCCAGAGGGGTTCATTGCCACCCCGGTGCTTCAGGACGCTCTAGTCCACTTAGTGGGACTCATGGAGAGTGTGGCTCAGGTCGGTCTTCTTCCTACTACACCAGCCATTTCTCAGGCTGGGGAAGGGACCCAGACTCCTGCTACTCGCATACCAGAGCATCTAGATCCTCAGTTCCAGACTCCGGCACCTCAGACGGCAGGAGTGGCTCAGCCGGGTATTGTGGCACCGGCAGTTGAGGGAGCAGTTATGTCAGCAGATACTTTATGGAGATTGGATAGATTCACCAAGTTATTCACTACTACATGTACTGGTGCACCATCACAGGATCCCCAGGATTATTTGGACAGCTGTCATGAGTTTCTTCAGAACATGGGCATAGTAGGGTCCAATGGAGTTGATTTTGCTACTTTTCGTCTTTCGGGTTCGCCAAGACTTGGTGGAGAGACTATTGCTTGACCAGGCCAGCTGGGTCTGCACTGTTGACTTGGGCTTAGTTCTCCGAGTTATTCTTGGAGAAGTTCCTTCTAGTTACTCAGAGGGAGGATCTTCGGAGGTAGTTTGAGCGTCTCCAGCAGGGATCTATGTCTGTCACTCAGTACGAGACCAGGTTCATCACTCTAGATCGGCATGCGCATATGATACTTCCCTCTGATCGTGTGAGAGTGAGGAGGTTTATTGAGGGTTTGGCTCAGCCCATCAGGCTTCAGATGGCCAAGGAGTCAGGTACTGATATTTCATTCCAGGATGCGGCCAATGTGGCCATGAGGATTGAGATGATTTTGTCACAGGGTGGTGGTCAGGGGGCTGACAAGAGGCCCCGTCACTTCGGTTGATTCAGTGGAGCCTCATCTGGAGGCAGGGATTCTTTCGGCTGAGGTCATCCTCCCAGACCCTATCAGTCGGTAATTCAGGTATCTCACAGTGCACCGCCAGTTTCTATTAGTGCACCACCAGCACCTATCAGTGCACCGTCGCTTCAGAGCTTCCAGGGTGGTTATCAGGGTCGACAGGGGCAGTTCCAGAGTCAGCAGCCACAGCAGCAGAGGCCTTTTTATTCTTGCGGTGGTTTGGGGCATATTTCCAGGTTTTGCCCCTGAGGTTCTGGTGGGTCTCTGTATCAGGGTTCCCGTGCCATGGTTCCCGAATCAGGCGCACCCCCACCCCATCAGCCAGCTAGGGGTGGCGGTCGTGGCGCCAGAGGTGGAGGTCAGACTCATAGAGGTGGAGGACATTCCACGAGAGGTAGAGGTCAGGACGCAGTTGGTCGACCTAGTGATGATCAGGTTGGAGGGGCTCAGCCTCGGTGTTATGCTTTTCCTGCCAGGCCTGATGCTGAGGCTTCTGATGCAGTTATTACAGGTACGGTTTCAATTTGCAGCCGAGAGGCTTCGGTGTTATTTGATCCGGGTTCTACATTCTCCTATGTGTCTTCATATTTTGCCCTTTATTTGAGTATGACCCGTGATTCCTTGAGTACTGTTGTGCATGTGTCTACACCGGTGGGTGATTCTATAGTGGTAGATCGAGTCTACCATGCTTGCCTAGTAGTTATTGGTGGTCTCGAGACTCAGGTTGATCTTTTTCTTCTTGATATGGTTGACTTTGATGTTATATTGGGGATGGATTGGTTATCCCCTATTATGCTATTCTGGATTGTCATGCCAAGACAGTGACCTTGGCCTTGCCAGGGGTACCTCGTTTGGAGTGGAGAGGGACTCCTAGTCATTCTTCTAGTAGAGTTATTTCTTATATGTAGGCTCGGCGCATGGTCGAGAATGGTTGTTTGGCCTATCTGGCCTATGTTCATGATTCTAGCGCCGAGGTTCCTTCCCTGGAGTCTTTGCCCGTGGTTCTTGAGTTTACAGAGGCATTCCCTACTTACCTGCGGGGTATGCCACCCGTCAGGGATATTGATTTTTGTATTGAGGTAGCTCAGGGCACCCAACCTATTTCCACTCCGCCGTATCGTATGGCCCCGCCAGAGCTGAAGGAGTTGAAGGATCAGTTGCAGGATTTGTTGGATAAAGGCTTTATTAGGCCCAGTGTTTCTCCGTGGGGTGCCCTAGTGTTGTTTGTCAAGAAGAAAGATGGCTCGATGAGGATGTGTATTGACTACCGGCAGTTGAATAAGGTTACTATTAAGAACAAGTATCCTTTAACGAGGATTGATGATTTATTCGACGAACTTCAGGGTACTTCAGTGTTTTCCAAGATTGACTTGAGATCTGGTTACCATCAGCTGAGGATTAGGGAGTCTGATGTCCCTAAGACAACCTTTCGTACTCGGTATGGGCATTATGAGTTCTTGGTGATGTCATTTGGCTAACAAACGCCCCCCCTGCTTTTATGGAGTTGATGAACCGAGTGTTCAGGTCTTATTTGGACTCGTTCATTATTGTTTTCATTGATGATATATTGATATACTCTCGCAGCCGAGAGGAGCATGAGCAGCACCTTAGAGTCGTCCTCCAGACTCTGAGGGATAGTAAGTTGTATGCCAAATTCTCCAAGTGTGAGTTTTGGTTGAGTTCAGTTGCATTTCTAGGCCATGTGGTATCATCAGAGGGTATTCAGGTGGATCCCAAGAAGATTTCTGCAGTTAGAGATTGGCCTAGACTCACCTCAGCTACCGAGATCCGGATTTTCTTGGGCTTAGCAGGTTATTATCGCCAGTTTGTGGAGGGCTTTTCGTCCATTGCATCCCCGATGACCAGATTGAATCAGAAGGGTGCCCAGTTCAGGTGGTCGGAGGAGTGTGAGGCGAGCTTTCAGAAGCTCAAGACAGCCTTGACCACGACACCAGTATTAGGTTTGCCCACAGGTTCAGGACCATATACCGTGTATTGTGATGCTTCACGGGTTGGGCTTGGTGCAGTGTTGATGCAGGATGGCAAGGTTATAACATATGTTTCTCGTCAGTTGAAGGTTCATGAGAAGATCTATCCAGTTCATGACTTGGAGTTAGCAGCGATTGTGCATGCATTGAAGATTTGGAGGCATTATTTGTATGGTGTGCCATGTGAGGTGTTCACGGATCATAAGAGCTTACAGTATCTGTTCAAACAGAAGGAGTTGAACATGAGGCAGAGGAGATGGTTAGAGTTGCTGAAGCATTATGATATTGCCATTCTTTATCATCCGGGGAAGGCCAATGTGGTGGCCGATGCTTTGAGACGGAAGTCAGACAGTATGGGTAGTCTTGCTTATTTATTAGTCGGATAGCGAGCCCTTGCTTTGGATGTTCAAGCTTTAGCCAACCGATTTGTGATATTGGAGTTTTCTGAGACTGGCAGTGTTTTGGCCTATACCGTGGCCCGTTCTTCATTGTATGATCGTATTCGGGCCAGGCAGTATGATGATCGCCATTTATGTGTTCTTAGAGATAAAGTCAGGCACGGAGATACCAAGCAGATTACGGTTGATGATGAGGGAGTTTCGAGGATGCAGGGTCGTATTTGTGTACCTGATGTGGATGGTATTCGTGAGTTGATACTTCAGGAGGCCCATAGTTCCCGGTATTCTATTCATCCGGGCGCCGCAAAGATGTACCAGGACTTGCGGCAGCACTATTGGTGGCAGAGGATGAAGAAGGATATTGTAGCTTATGTAGCTCGGTGCTTGAACTGTCAGCAGGTTAAGTACGAGCACCAGAGACCCGGTGGTTTGATGCAGCAGATTCAGCTTCCCGAGTGGAAGTGGGAGCGTATCACCATGGACTTTGTAGTTGGACTCCCACGGACTCAGAGGATGTTTGATGCAGTATGGGTCGTTGTGTATAGACTGACTAAGTCAGCGCAATTCATTCCAGTATCAGTTTCGTATTTAGCAGAGAAGTTGGCAAGGATCTATATGAGAGAGATTGTTAGACTGCATGGTGTGCCCATATCCATTATATCAGACCGAGGTACTCAGTTTACCTCCCATTTCTGGAGAGTATTTCAGCG